>CM077452.1:3390545-3438045 GCA_039654765.1 Mylopharyngodon piceus | reverse complement strand
GGGCTGGAGGAATCGCTCTGTGGGATACACACTCATGAACAAAGATTCATCTCGCTCACACTCCATATTCACCATTCACCTGGAGATCTGCAACACAGGTTTGTGTCTCTCAATCACACATTTTTACTGAGTTCTGCTTAAATAAATGTATATAAAACTTTTTTAATCTTCATATGAGCTTAGATGCTGCAGGTGAAGAACATCTGCGTGCTGGGAAGCTCAATCTCGTGGACCTTGCAGGTAGTGAACGACAGTCGAAAACCGGTGCTACTGGAGATCGCCTTCAAGAAGCCACCAAAATCAACTTGTCCCTTTCAGCCCTTGGCAATGTCATATCTGCGTTGGTGGACGGTCGTTCCAAGCACATCCCGTATCGTGATTCCAAGCTCACTCGTTTGCTTCAGGACTCTCTGGGCGGAAACACTCGTACCCTCATGGTAGCCTGTCTCTCACCTGCCGACAACAATTACGAAGAGAGCATCAGTACTCTACGCTACGCCAATCGCGCCAAGAGCATCCAAAACCGTCCACGCATCAACGAGGACCCAAAAGATGCTCTCCTTCGCGAGTACCAGGAGGAAATCAAGAAGTTGCGGGCGTTAATCTCTGGGCAGCTGGGGTCTACCAACCTCAGCTGTAAGAAACACACCATTTGTGTACATTTGAATCTCTTTGAATTGTGAAAGAGCACAATTTCCACTTATTTTTGTCTGTTATCAGCACTTTTGACAGGTCAGAAGTCAGGAGATTCTTCAGCTGTTGTGTCGCGACCCCAGAGCAACACATCAGAGAGCGAAGCAGAGAAAGACAGGATAAAAGAGGTGTGTACAGATATAAAATCTATGGAAGAGTCTTAAAGGGACAGTTCACCCAGAAATGAAAATTCTGTCATTAATTACTCACCCTCGTGTCGTTTCAAACCCGTAAGACCTTCGTTCATTTTCAGAACACAAATGGAGATCTTTTTAATGAAATCCGAGAGCTTTGTGTCCCTCCATTGACAGCCTACGCAACTCTTGTGAATTTTGTAAATAAAGTGGTAAATTATGTTGTTGTTATGTTGGCGTCTCTTCATAAAATTGAGATTAAACCACTGGAGTCACATGGATTACTTTAATGATGTCTTTACTACCTTTCTGGGCCTTGAAAGTGGCAGTTGCATAGGCTGTCAATGGAGGGACAGAAAGCTCTCAGATTTCATTAAAAAGATCTTCATTTGTGTTCGGAAGATGAACGAATGTCTTACGGGCTTGGAATGACATGAAGCCGAGTAATTAATGACAGAATTTTCATTTTTGGGTGAACTAACCCTTTAAAGTTGTTGTTTCTGCACTAGGATGAGGCCTTCGCCTCGGCAGATGAAGGATTTTTGAGGAAACTTTCTATTTTAATGTCTTGATTGGTTTTCTCATTGTCAAAAGAAAGAATTAAACACTATGCAAATTTTTCCCTGTAGATCAAACAGTAGAGCATTGCCAAGGTCATGGGTTCAATTCCCACAGAAAGCAAGTTGCTTTGGATAAAAGTGTCTGCCAAATTCATTAATGTACATGTAAATGTAAATTTAGGAATATGAGAAGAAACTAGCGAGGCTGCAGGCCGAGTATGATGCCGAACAAGAGTCGAAAGTCAAACTCCAGGAGGACATTGCTGCCTTGAGAACATCATACGAGACCAGACTCTCTTCTCTGGAGAGGTCAAGGGCTAGTCGAGCACACACCACTGGTAATGTTGAAACTAGTTTACTTTAGGTACAACTTTAGGTTCTAGATCGTCTTAATCTGGCAGAATTTTCTTGCAATCTCTCCTTAAACAGGTGGCCCTTGTGTGGACCATCCTAAAGAAGAGCCCATCACTGCACCTGTGGCTACAGAAGAACAGGCAAATGTTGACCACGATGCACCCGAGGTGCTTTGTTTTTGCCTAAAACTTGGTTTAAGTAGTCAAGTCAAATTTATTTCTATGCCGTTTTTCACAATACACATTGTTTCAAAGCAGCTTTACAGAAAATCATGATGTTAATGCTTAGAATATCTTAATATCTTCATGCCTTATAGTCGCATTTAGCAGATTAGAGCTGGGCGATAATATAGTTTACATTTTGCAACGATAGTTGAGATATGCTCTAGTATATATCGCACCTAAGTGAGTATACTATATGTAAGAGAATAAAGTTGTACATACTTACACTTTATATAAAGAGCTGGGCGATAATACAGTTAAATGTTACAGGCTATTTGCTATATAGTTTATATCACTTTGTGAGTGTATTGTATGTATGCAGATTAAGTTGACGATAATATAACTATATATAGAGCTATGCGAAAATACAATTTACATTTTTGTGACAATATAAACAATCATGCAGCCGAGTAGGTCATGCAAATGTGTTTAAAATTTAAAAGAGTTACTGAGTTTTTTAATCTCACAAATCTAAATGACTCTTGTTTGTGTAGGAGAGTCCGTCTTCTGCTGCTGCTAGTGTCGAAGGAGCTCCCAGTGGCGAGAGTTCGGTTTTAGATACAGTTGTGGTTGCCACACCAGTTCAACTGGACCAGAAGCATGTTTTAGAAAGGTGAGATGCTCAGACAGCCATTTGGGGTCAAGAGTTTGGTCAAATACTGTGGGGCATCCCTATTAATATACTGCACAAAGGCACCAAAAAGTATTTGAACACTTAAAATGTATGTATTTCATTGCATTAGATAACAAAATATCAAACTATCTGTGCTATCTGCTGACAAATTATATTAGGTATTTTCTCAGAACTAATGTCATCCATTTTTGCAGTGACTGACTGTGAATTCTTTGAAATAATTTGGTTGCATGTTTTTTCTGGATGTAATACAGTGACACTTAAGTAGACGTAAGCCCCGATTACACAAAGAACGATAACTATATTAGCGTCCACACCAGAGCCGGTACCAGGACACAAACTGGGGAGCGTTTATAATTCTTGAGGGTGGGATGGGGGGCACAAATTGAAAATGAGGGGGCACAAATCGCCTCGTGGCGCTAGGCTTGGTCCACACCAGCAGACGATATTGTTCTTTTTATTCTAAACGCATGCTGCAGTTTTGTTGTCTGCCACTTTAAATTCTCAAGCTCTTTAAAGTAGGATGGATTCTGATTGGCTGTCAATGTTTTTATCATTCATCAGCTAAAAAAAATCATTCTGAAAGTGATTCCATTGATATTGTAATAGTTGTGGTGTGAACTCTGCTATTCTTTTATATTTAGAACGATTTTTAGAACTATATATTTATCGTTATTGTTATAGTTATCGCCCTTGCTGTGAACGGACCTTTAAGAAGGATGGAGAATTAATTATCAGGATGGTAATAGCTATGGACATAATAACATTGGATAAATATGGAGGGGATGAACTTAATTGCTGCCTCTGTTATATTTTGTTGGCCTAAAGGCTGCAGCAGCTGGAGCAGGAGTTTGTGGGTGGAGAGCAGGTGAGGAACGAGGAACTGAAGCAGAGACACAGACAGAGGAAGACTCTGGCTGACCAGAGGAAGAAGCAGCTAATCGAAGCTCTGAGCCAGAGCAGTGAGGAAAGTGACAGCGTGCTGCTGAACGTGTACGATTCCATTCAGGAGGAAGTTCATGCCAAGAGCAGACACCTGGAGAACACACAGAAGAAGGTTAGAGCTTTTAGTACTCAGATAGTATTTAATATTCACTCAACATTCGACTGTTACTTAAAGGGATAGTTCACCCAAAAATGAAAATTATATCATCATTTAATCACCATCAAGTTGTTCCAAACCTGTATGAATTTCTTTCTTCTGCTACACACAAAAGATTTTTGAAGAATGTCGGAAACAGTTGATGGACACCATTGACTGTATTTTTTTTTCTCCACTCTATGGAAGTCAATATGGCCCATCAACTGTTTGGATACACATATTCTTCAAAATATCGTGTTTTGTGTTCAACAGAAGTAAGAAATTCATACAGGTTTGGAACAACTTGAGGGTGAGTAAATGATGACAGATTTTTCATCTTTGGGTGAACTATCCCTTTAACACTGTTCAAAAATGAAGCTTTTTTTTTCTTGTACCAACTTCTAAATTATATTTCTAGTTTTGCTATTGAGATGACTTTAGAACCATCTAAAATGTCCAACCATCTGTTTATATAATGAACAGCTGAAAGCTGCCAAGTTGGAGATCAGAGACCTTCAGGCAGAGTTTGAGATGGAGAGAGATGATTATCTGGCCACCATCAGGCGCCTGGAGCGGGAAGGCCAGCTCCTTCAAGGAATCTTGGAGCGCATGGTGCCCCTGGTGCGCAGGGACTGTAACTACAGCAACCTGGATCGGCTGCGGAAGGAGGCGGTGTGGGATGAAGATGGAGGGACATGGAGACTGCCAGAGGTTGTGGTGCAGAAAACGACCTTACCTGCAGGTGAAGTGCTGGGAAGAGAAAGGCTGCAGTGGGAAATTCCTGACAATCTTGATGATCTTTGTATAATCTATTTTAAAAATTAAAGTTAAATTTTTTATACACTATACTTTTATATACTAGTTTCAAATTGGATCATAAAAGATACAAAAAAGAGCTTTTTTAAATGATAATAATAAATCACATAGAAGAAGAGGCTTTTAAATTGTGCATATCCAAAAAAGAATATGTGCAGGTGCACAAAAAAAGCAAACGTTTCAGTCAGTTCTTGTGTGATTTAAAGGTATATATTCTCTCTCTTTTTGCTCTACAGTGCCTCTTTCAGGTGCCATTGCCCCTGGCAGACTTTCAGCACGCAGGAATTCTGCCTCAGACCTTGCCGACCCTTTTGTGGTATTCAGACAGTGAATTATCACCATTCAAACATGACTTCTGACATTTATACACAGATACACTACAAATGAATCAGATATATCAGTGCTAGTTTCATGTGCAACGTTCAGTAATGGGGTTTTACACTTGAAATTGCTAGCTGAGGATCATTTTAAACCTGGAATAAAGCAATCCTGTTTTACCTTAATTATTTGCATATTTATGAGGTGCATGCATATAATAATATTGCCTTTTCATTACTCCAGAAAATGTTTTTGCTTTCGCTGAAACTAAAAAAAGCGTGTTAAAACAAGTACAAAGCACATGAATATTTAATGAGGCAAGCACAGTTTAGTTTATGATTGGTTAACATTCTAGCCCTAATGCAGTTGACACTGTATAACTCTGGCATTACAATCCAGGTTTGGGCGTATACTAGGGTTAAAAGTGTTCATAACCCACTTTTACAAAATATGTTTGAAATGTTCTTAATCTTAACCCGAGGTTAAAAGCACCCTGGGTTAAGTGTAGTGTGAAAGTGTTTTAGCTCCCTAGAATATTACTTATGAATATGAAAAACATCCATCCATAGCTTCGACACATGTCCAACTGACTCCAAATCTCTTTTTAGCAAGAAGAGGAGGAGGACCGCTACAAGTTAATGTTGAACCGCAGTGATAGCCAACATATCGCCACCAACTACTTCAAGCCAAAACGGACCAGTCAGCTGTTGGCTGGCGACTCTATTAAAAATACAAGTAAGAAATTGTTGTAATATAAATCATTACAGATTCATGTTCATTTGTTTCTCTCATGCAACTGTGGTATGTTTATAAATGTTGCTAATTCTAATCGTTTTGTCACAGTGAATTATTCTGGTTCAGTCGGTAATGGTTCAGCCCACCAGACCTCCAGCGGGTCCAGTTTGTCTCCTCTAACCGTGGAATCTCTCCTTCCACGCCCCTTCCGTCTGGAGTCCCTTGGAGTCCCACCTGCACACGGCAAAGTAAAACGCAAGAAGAGCAAGGCGCTCATCCCAACTGAGAGCAACTGATGGGACACGGCTTAAAAAAACCCTTTTATATATAAGAGAGCCCAGAGCTTTGTCTTTTTAAGCTGCTGTTATCTGTTTTTATTTCATTTGTAGATATATAAAGATATATTTTTATTGTATTAGTGCTAATTAGTGCATACAGGATAATTTTGTGACCTAACGTCTTTCAATTCTAAATGTCACACAATGTGGCATGTAAGCACTGTGTAAAACATAGGAATTTTAACTAATACTACCTGAAGTAGAAATAATGCTACCTAATGTGCTGCAGTGTTTTTATCTTGCACTGAGGTTTCAGCACTGAAAACCCATGCTGCTGTCTGTATTATTATATTTTTGTCTTGAAAAACTGGTTTCTTTGTCCTTTTAAAGATTTATCCCACAAATGAAAGGTTCTAATAACTGGGAATGTTTCCAAGAAAGTACTTCAATATGGGGCCCATGTAAAATAAAACTTTGTCTAAGTCACTTATATTTTATCAGATTATTTATATTATCAGAGTGTGCATCATTTTAAAGTACAATTTTGCTTCTGAAGAAACTTTTTTAATGGATAAAATTAAGTCTCACTTTTGTTCCCATGGGCCAATATGAACATACATCGCATTAGCAATATAAATGGGTTGCAAATGTTGTTTTGTGTTGTTTAAATTGCTTCATTTTTCTATTTGGACATTTTGGTGATTCATCTCTTGTAGCCAGACTCATAACAAGTAGGTATGAAAAAGTCCCCCTGTGGTGAAAATCAAGTTTTAATGTTGTTTATATGTCTATGTGGTGTTTTAATATGCTTTAAAGGAACGCTCCACTTTTTTTGAAAATAGGCTCATTTTCCAACTCCCCTAGAGTTAAACAGTTGAGTTTTACCGTTTTCGAATCCATTCAGCCGATCTCCGGGTCTGGCGGTACCACTTTTAGCATAGCTTAGCATAGTTCATTGAATCTGATTAGACCATTAGCATCTCGCTCAAAAATGACCAAAGAGTTTCGATATTTTTCCTATTTAAAACTTGACTCTTCTGTAGTTACATCGTGTACTAAGACCGACGGAAAATGAAAAGCGGCGATTTTCTAGGCCGATATAGCTAGGAACTATACTCTCATTCCGGCGTAATAATCAAGGAACTTTGCTGCCGTACCATGGGTGCAGCAGGCGCAATGATATTACGCAGCGCCTGTGACCCCCTGCTTGCACAGGGAGCGTGCCTTGCAACCATGGAGACATTTGTGAGAGACGCTGCATAATATCATTGCGCCTGCTGCACCCATGGTACGGCAGCAAAGTTCCTTGATTATTACGCTGTAATGAGAGTATAGTTCCTAGCCATATCGGCCTAGAAAATCGCAACTTTTCATTTTCCGTCGGTCTTAGTACACGATGTAACTACAGAAGAGTCAAGTTTTAAATAGGAAAAATATTGAAACTCTTTCGTCATTTTTGAGCGAGATGCTAACGGTCTAATCAGATTCAATGAACTATGCTAAGCTATGCTAAAAGTGGTACCGCCAGACCCGGAGATCGGCTGAATGGATTCGAAAACGGTAAAACTCAACTGTTTAATTCTAGGGGAGTTGGAAAATGAGCCTATTTTCAAAAAAAGTGGAGTGTTCCTTTAAGACAAACCATGAGCAAATTCATAAATAAACACCATTGCTGAGTATTTTCTCTTTAAAACTTTAGTAATCTAAAGTCAGTTTCAAAAACATGTTTTAAGTCGCTGGTGATTCTGACGTCACAACTACCTTGTAACCAATCACATCAAAGTGCCGGGGATTTAGCATATCATTAACTATAACCGCTCTAAAGCAGGGCAGTCTCGGTATATTTTACTGCTGATATGAAAAATCGGATAGATTTAGCAATATAGCGGGTATATGATGTATATTACGATGTTATGATTAACTATGCCTTTGTCCACTGACGTTCTAACGTTAAATTGTTCAAAGTTTTTGTAAGGATGCCGATTTTTTCAAGGCAGCTGTCTGACTCTAAGATGTCGAACGGGAACATGGTTTGTGTAACATTAGCAACACATTATTAGCTGTTTGATAACATAGTCAAGCAAAAGACAAATCATATTAAGTACCGTTATGTCTGACGTTGTAAAAAGCGATAAAATTGTGCAGCGTTTACCTCAGTAAGTTGCCGAGTGGATCTCTGTCACGTGTGCTCGTGCGAGTGAGTGGAGGCGGGGCTAATTAGCATATTCACAGATCCGCGTATATTAAATGAAGCAAGGGTGTAGTTACATTCAAGCTATTTTAAGGCATTTTTTCCACAGGAAAAAAAAAACGTTTAAATGTCATTTAAGTGATTTTTAAGGGATAAAATTTACTACAGGGGGGCTTGGAGGAATTGCTTTATATATGTAAAATACACATTCTCTCTGACATTAGTGTATTAAGTAGATGCAATAGTGACAGTGACCTGTGCCCAGCATACAGTAATCACTGTAAGTAGAACCTCTTAGTGAAAAGCACTAGAGTGAAGCCAAGATGAGTATCATTTGATACATCCTACTCACAAACTCTGTGAGGGCTAATCAATGTATTTAACAGCAGTGTGTTTTCCATGTGTTTTTATTGATCTAATTGCATTAGCATTAAACCAGTTATATTTTTCACCATGGTTTTGCTATCAACCCCATGCATATCAGCTGGAAAGGTTTAAATTGTTGGTTATGTTTGCACTTGGATATAGTTTAGGCATAAAATTCTGATCATAGAGCACAGCAACCAGACATACTGAAACCAAGTGAGACATTTTATCCTGAAATTATTACTTTATTAATGTGTGTTCTGTGGTTAAACATTGTCATAATTTATTGCTGCTTTCCGTGTGCATTGTGGTGCAGATTCAGTTAGAGATACCACTGTGAAAGGGCAACTGTTAACTGAGTCAATACAAACAGAAGGAACCATTCTCAGTGTAAGTCATGAACCAGGTCACATTCCGAGATAAAGAACTTTAATGACAGATGAATCTGAGAGGCCAGGTAACATGAACACCAGTCTGTTGGTTGCAACCCAAGATAATGCACTAATTCACCAAAGTGCTGTGTCAGATCTCACTGACTGGCGTGTAAAATGAGGAGTTTGACTGATAGCTGATCTTTGGGAGACGGGGTTTCTCAGGTTCAAGAGTCTCTGGTGCAGAAGACATACTCCATTGTATTTGAAAAAAAACTGATTTGTTATTCATACAGACAGATTTGGAGCATGCTTTTAATATCAAGATCAAAGAGTATTTCAAGGCTAATCTACTTACAGCCAGTTCAAAATTAAATATACTTAAGTTCACCTGGAAAAGTAAACATACTGCTTCATCTTAGTCTTCAGTGCTGAATAAGCAAAGGCATCTGGGTGTAAAGGTACGATCACATTTACCATTGCTCTGCAAAATTTCGCAGGCAAAATCTAATTATTTCAATAAGAATCCATGCAATTGGGAGTTGGCGAAAAAGTTCCCCACACAGATTTTGCTTGTGTTCAAGTTCGCCGCGTTCACCAAAAGAAAGCTGCTTGGTTTGAAAGTGACTTCTTTGTGAGCTGTGCTTCATACATTGAACACCTTAATAGACCTTTTTTGCCCACGAGATCTCACCGAAATTTCGCTAACATGACCGCACCATTCGTCACTATTTAGATAATCAACTAAAAGTAAAGTACCACACTGTGTTACTTTGAATTGCTAAAAAGTGAAGAGTGCAATTTCTGTGCCACTAGTGCTACCAAATGGAATTTCAAAAATAATGACCATTGGTCCGTCAAACGCCAAAACTCACGACATTTGTTGAGCTGATGTTGCTTTGTTGGTCGGGATGTTCAAACAAACAGATCAATGTTTTGAAAGCACCTATCACACATTAGATCGCAATAGCAAACCACAATGATCTAATCAATTCCCAATGGACAAAATCAAATCCTGCCTAACATTTATTCTTGTTTGAGAAGCAGTTTCACTCAGAATAAAGAAGAAAAGACTATCGCAAACTTCCGTTTCATGCTGTCTTTAAAAACTGTCAACAAAAACTGAGCATACAGTCAACAAATCTCAGTTTTTCAGCAATCCTAGCTTTCGTAATGCCTCTCTCCGATCCCTTCCAATGCTGGGAACTGGCACGTTGAAGCCTTTGGATTGAGATGATGTTACATGCAACGCCACATTTCTGGGTGTCGATTCATTAGCATCCATTTGAGAGTCTTTAACTTGGTTCTTGGTCCCTGCTGCAGAAGAACATGACTTTTGGTTCTGAGAAACTGCTTTTAAGACTGTGACATTAGAACCTGACAGTCCCATCCCAGTGAGTTCCAGCGTGGCAGATTTCCCGGTTAAAGTCATATCGGCATGTTGGGGAGGTGAAGAAGCTGTGGAAAGATTGCTCACGGACCTCTGGTGGATAGAATTGCAACTTTGTATTGGCTGGTTTATTTGTCCTCCAGATCTTGCAGGGATACTTGGAGCAAGACGTTGACTTTGACTGAAGTTTGCTGGGGATTGAGAATGCTTTAGTTGTTGACAGACTGGGTTCTGTGTATCCTCCTTGAGGAGACCCAACTTGCAAAGAGCCTCCACTCTTACTTTCTCTGGCTTCATTAATTTATCTACAGTCAGTACCCCAGAGCAAGGCATGGTCGAGTCAATCTTAGGGTTAGAGGCTCCTTCCTGGTTCATTGGGACTTTGTGTGGGGTTTTCATTTTAGGTTTAGGGGCCACAGGTGGAGGAGTGGGCTTGGAGACCCTACTGGTCACGGCCTGTGAGTTCTGGGTAAGAGTTTGGGATCCAGTGTTGTTTCCCACAAGATCATTTTTTGTAGAAACCTGCTGTTCTTGGGTTTTGGCTTCAGTTGCATTGGTTTTCCGCATCGATGCACTCTTGCGCAGATGCACCAGAGCCTCATACGAAAGGGGTCCTCGACTCGCCACATTCTCTGGCCGCTCATTATTCTGTTGTTCTTCCGCTGTATCTTTACTGCCTTTGATTTTATGCGGAGGTGGTATCACAACCACATTGACCTCTGAGGGAACTCGTGGAGCTTCTTGATGGAGCTGAGCATTTTTTGAAGCCACTTTAGGTGCTGTTTTTTTCTGGGATGCAGCTAATCCAGGTCTGGTTTGAATTTGTGAGTTACGGTGCGCAAGGACAAATGGAGTAGGGACCATATAATTCAGAATTTCATTTTGCACCAAGCTGCTAGACGACAACGGACCTTCAAATTGGCTTTTGGGCACATCTACAATCAAGAAATTTATTTTAGTGTATAACCAGAAATAGTTAGGAGTTAGAAATACTAAAAGAGGTATAACACACCTTGACTAGGGACCTTGTTGAGTCCAGAGAGGTGGGCCGCTTTGTTAGCCACATTTCCTCGAGCAGACAGCTGATCAGACTCGTCATTGGACAGGCCACTGTCGTCCTCCATATCCAGTGACTGAATGGTCTCCTCTAGGTACATGAGACAAGCCTTCTCCTCAGCGGAGAGATACTCCAGACTTTCATCACTCTGAAACAAAAAATGATCACATGAAGTTTTTGACTGGGTTATAATATTTGATGTACATAATATGTGATGAGTAAAGGGATAGTTCACCCAAAATGGAAATTCGAATTTATTCACCTTCAAACCCGTATATCATCTATGAAGGATGTTTAACTGTTTTTGTCTAAGCAATGAAAGTCAATGGTTTCCAAAACAACATTAAACCTCTTTGACTTTCATTGTATGGATAAAACCCCCTACTTTTTTCAAAATATCTTCTTTTGTCCAAACTATCTAAATTTAAATTTTTGGGTGAACTATCCCTTTAATAATTCATAAAATTAAAGTATGTCTTACAAAGCATGAGTTGAAGCTGACCACGCTGTCACAGCTGCCATTACTGTCAATCTCACCCACTGTGTCAAGGCTATTGCCGTCTTGCCACGTGTCACGTATCGGCATTGCAAATGATGGAAACCTCCTCTCTGATATGAATTCAAAGTTCTTTAAAAGTGTTGATGAAGCTGCATTTCCCCTAAAAGCAGAATTTTAAAAATGCAAATTGAGTTTCTTGATATGCACCCTTTGCAAGAGTTGGTAGTATTAGTAATGATAGTGGAAATTATAGAGCAATTAAAAACAATCATATACCAAAAAGGTCATGAATTTAAAAGAGCAAGCAATTATATATGTATTTCTGTGTACAGTATATTAAATGATCAGATCATGTTGAGTGCGATTACAGCAGACGTTACACTGAGCTTCTTTAGTTGGATCAAGTCCGGCATGAATGGAAGACTATGAATCATCGGTTTGTTTAAAGATAAAGATAAAAAAAAAACATTCAGCTCATTATGTTTAATTCTTTAATATTTAGTACTACAGAAATGGTTTAATTTAATCCACCTTCCAATTTCATCTCATAAAAAATCAGCAAGAACAATGTCAATACACTTTGCTTTATTAGTTGTCAAGTAAAACACTCTCACTGTTGTAAATTTGAATATGACGTGGATGATGATAACACATTTTTCTTATATTGTGTGATATCATGCAAATGTAACAGCAAACAGGATGTAAGGGGCAGTTGCAGTTAGATGAAGAATAACGCTACCATCAGTATTGTAGGACATATTTGTTTCCAGATCCCACAAATCATAATTATATTTAAATGATCTGTAATAATTTAACTGTAATCAGTGAACCATATCTCAATGGCAAGGTCAATTTTTACAGACATAATAAACCCACTGGCCTTTTTCTTATTTAATGTAGTTATCAGACGCTTGGTTTTCTTTGTAACTGTAACACCAATATGCACTTTGACACACCATGACGTCTTTTATGTAGCTCTAGAGAATTCATATCTATGATCATAACACTAAATATATCTAAAGTTTATGACTTTATTTTGCATACAGTGTATATGACCTGTATTGCACAATAAAGTACACTAAGTTATCTGCTCTAAGGGTGTGTGAAGCTCTCACTGTCAGACTACAAACGAATTCACAGTGTTTTACACTTGGGTAAGACAGTCGATATTGCTGAACAACTTGAAAAAATAAGAGCAAGTGCTTTGAATTAAATCCCATTTTAATTGATGCATTTCAGCACATTATTTTACAATTTCATAATTAATTTACTATTCTTCTCTGCTTAAAATTCCTTAATTATTGGCCAACCTCTTTAATTAAAATCTTAAGAACACTCATACACAGAAATAAATATAGGAAGCCTGAAACATGCCTTAATAAAAGCTTACCTTTAGTGCAGAAACGAGTTAGATGGCAGCTCAGCAGGTTCACGTGCTTTAACAGTGTCAGTGTCACTGTGAGGTGCTGTACGTCAGTACTGTACATAGGGAAATTTTCGACCAATCATTTTCGTTTTCTCCTACAGCAGCCAATTAGAGAACAGGCCGGTGAGTGTGGAGAATAAAACGAACGTTAGTCTCAAAATCAAAATAATATAGTTACGGCGGGAAAAGACTTATAAAAGATGAGTAAACGTACATAATTAGGCTACATATACGACTTCTCTGCACACGTCTGTAATGACAAACACATGATGACAGAAAGTGTCAAGAGGATCACCTGCAAATCCTAGTTAATCGCGTTATTAAGGGTTTCTTAAAATAACATTAGTTTAATCCCCGTCAACTGGAACTGATTTGATCCTGTTTCGCTGACTGGGATTCATTATGTCATTACACCACATATAGACGAGACTAGGTTTTAACATTTATTTCTTTAACTACTATCAATTTTTATGGTCCTAATACAAATCCAATCGTAACTAGTCATTAGATACTAATAATATCAGTAGTGACGACTAGTATATTTTCAATTACTCGCCATTTAGTCACTAAGTAGGGTGAATTCAGGTTGATTGGGACACTTTTTTCCAATTAATCTCAATGGCAAAAAGTGTCCCTATCATCCTGAATTCACCATAATATGTACTATCTAGTGAATGAGATACAGGATCACCTATAAGTTATATATGCTAGTAATTCTAAAATAAGTTATAGTTTAAAGGAATAAATGTTAAAAGGCAAGATTTTTACATTTTTTTAAGAATATGGAGTGGTACTTGCCTGCGCAAAACTTGCCGCCATATTGAACACATGGTTGGTTAACAAGGCGTTGCGACTCTTTAATTAACACGTTGCTAGTGGTTGTGAGGCCATTGAAAACTTTATGAAGTCAACATTGGGCTTCCTGTTTCAATAGGAATAACGAATTGCTTAGTATAATGTAATACTTATAGTTAGGTTTGTACAAATCATTAAGTATTGGCAATAGTAGTAGTAGTGAAACTTTCCTTAGTAAACACCACTATTTAGTTCAGAATTATGCACACACACAAACACACGTATATGTGGTTTACAGTGACTCTCCATAGACGTAATGTTTTTTATACTGTACATACTGTATATTCTATCCCCCTACATTACCCCTACCCCTAAACCTACCCATTTTTGCATTTGCATTTTTTGAATTTAGTATGTTTTTTAAGCCATTTGGTTTATGAGGACACAGGAAGTGTCCTCATACACCATGTTTACGTTGTAATACAAATGTCATTATACACATTTGTGTCCTCATAAACCATGTATACAAGAACACACACAAAAAAAGATACAGCTGACAACCACACAAGAATATTTATATATATCAATTCAAGTTTATTTACCATTAACCCAGTATAACCAGTGATTTTGTAGCAATGAGTGTTGTACATGCAGTTTCTCACTCAAAGTTACCTTAGAGTTGGTAAAACACTGATCACGGCCATTTAGAAAAACCACTGCAAAATAAAAAAAGTCCTTTGGCCGTACAATGGCACCATTTCTTCAAAATAAAAAGGCTGCAAACAAGTAAACAACAGTGTGGATAGTACCTGACTGAAAAATACTGAGAAGGTACATCATCATCAGGCCTTACAAGATGTCTTCTCTCTAAAGTTAATCCACACTCTTAATACTATAGTACTTTGCTACACTAAACGTGTTCCTAAACCTCCGATATTGGCCCTGTAAGCAGGAAAAAGTTCAATATGACATATTTCTCCACTTAAAATGCAAAGCGAAAGTCACTACAATCACTCTTCCTAGCAATATGTCAGTCACTTGAGAGAGAATAAACACATTTGCATAAAACAATCTTGTGTGGTCATCTGCAGAAATTACACAAGTGCCCTTCAAAGGAAAACAAAATCTACAGATTCACAAAATAGTTCAGTGAGATTCTACTATCAGCACCATTGTTGTCCACTTCAATTTAAAATCCACTCTTTCCAGCTAACTAGCTTACTCAAAATGTGTAAAAACCATACTGAGGATTCAGAAACACACTTGATCTATGAGACTATTTCAAGTAACAGGTACAATGGAGCCAGTGAACATAAGACTTCATGTAGTGCCATCGATTGTTCAGAAGCTGTGCGTATGACCTTAAAAAGACAGATAATATAAATACAGTAATGCCATGTTTAAATTATCATGAAAGGCATGTCTTTAGCTGTGCTCCACCATTTTGAAATACTATCCAGAAGCACCTAATGTGTGGAAAGATTAACATATGTAATTCATTTGTTTAAAAAAAGAACAACTATTATGCCTTACATGATAACCCATTAAAAGTTTCATTAGTTGTTAGGTACTACTAAGAGTTTAGCTAGCATTGTCAAACGGTTGTTCCTCACACATCTCTTCAGGACATCTTTGAGCTGCAGACAACTGAAAAGTGTTAACATGAGGTCATGGGTGAATCTTGCGAAAACATGTCTAGGTCACATTTGACACTAAAATTAGAAGAAAAAAGTAGTAGTTATTTTTCGCATAAAGAAAATTTTACGGCCATTAAAAATAATTATTTTCATGACATTTTCATACTAAATTATTACATGTAATACAGTAATTTTCAGTTTACAGTTAAAAATTACTGTAATTAAAATTATTTAAATAGCATAAATGCAAAGCAGTACGACAATAAATACTATGATGTATAAATAATTCACAATTTAAATAATATCAAATTAGAATTTTGTGAGGAAATGTGCCTAACTGTCATGAAAATAAAATCACAATGCAAAAAATGTATTAATATTAATTGAATGGTATCATAAGAAATATATATATATATTAATGCTGTCAAATCGATTAAACGCGATTAATCGCATCTAACAAAAGTTTGTTTATATAAGTGTGTACATATACACGCATACATATGTGTGTGTGTGTATATATATATATATATATATATATATATATACACACACACACACACAATATTTCTTTTTTTTCCTTCTTTGATATTTGAAATATGACCTAGATGTGTTTCGCAAGATTCACACTAATACTAGTATTATAATCATTGTAAAAACTGGAGGTTTTAAATCAGTGAAGAATCCCTTTAAAATTTGGTTTGAAGAGACGGCTTCGTCGTCATATCAGGCAACAGACTCAAAACCACGAGCACAATTTAATACTTCAACCTCAAGAGCAAACCAAAGTTGAAAGAATACTGAATTCTCGGGGAACTCGACACGTGAAAGTCTCCTGAAGCCGCTAGACAATGTGAGGTAGAGGACTGTACCAAGCTGGAACAGGCAGCAGTGAAAGAGCGGGTACCATGTCGAGTGGCGTGGCAGTGACGCGGCAAAGGTGGGAGTGATTTCAAGGATATAGCAAAGAGAACGTCACACCTCCCCGAAGTTGGTGTGCCCGGTCTCCTTAGCATGCTCCCTTGCTTCCTTTTGCCCCACCAGGCCAGTCTGGCACACCATGCAGCGCAGAGCGAAGCGGTTGACGTCTGTGTACTGACGTTTCCTCCGCGCCTCATCCGCGAGCTCCAGCGCCTGGGCCAAAATTATGTCATCAGTGGTGGAGAACACAGTCTGTGCGGGAACATCTGCACTTGGCATCACCTTTTGGAGCGGGTCATAATGAATACCATCATAAATAAGCAGCACTCTTTTAGTGTAACCCGCATCCTCGCCGAAGCGGTCGACCCGCACAGTCTGAGTGTCAACAACGCAAATCTCACACTGGTAGAACTTAGAGAGGATTGAAACCTCAATGGCGCCTCCCCACGTGTCATCTCGACGGATCCAGGTGCAATAGTCCTCGTTAGTCTTGCCCAATACCGCCTCCGAGTACGAGGTGGGGTCACTGGCTACAATTTGTGCAATGAGCCCACGCATCTCAGCTGCACAGGCTGGGTCGTACACACCCCCTTCCATAACGTAGTTCACACTGGTAAACAGACAAGAGTTGTCGGCAGGGACGACGCGGCGCTCTAGAACTGGAGCCAGGTCAAAACTGGGGCCTTTAGTCACAGTGGTTTGTGTTTGAGGTTTGGGTTTATTCTTCTCCTCCTCTACAATCAACGTGTCTCCTGGAAGAGTAAACATATCAATAACCAACATAGGAAACTCAGCAAGAACAAATGTGCATGAATGGATTTATAAACAAGGACCCGTGCAAAGCAAAGTCAAACCTGATTTGATAGGGTAGTCTTTGAGGTGGGCTTCCCCGTTGCGTAGATCCAGACTGGACGGTGGATAGCCTACCATGATCTTCTGTACATCACATGGTATTCCTGTTAGCTCCTCAATCTTATCTTTAAGCTCCCGGACACAAGATTGGTGTGTAAGGCCCTGCATCAGATGGGTCCCGTTTTTGGCTTTGCAACGCAGACGTAGCATCCTGTACCTGTTCAGTTCTGAACACAGAACAGTTTCATCATGAACCAAATTTATATGAAGTTAAAAGCAGCCTAATAATAATGACCATATGCAACAATAATTACCAGACTGAAAAATATTCAACTGCTAGAAATATAGATAAATCATCTGTGTAAAGCAAAGGTAGTTCTTTTTTTAATGACAATTTAAAATGTGCATGTATTTATACAGTACATGAATGCATAATACATAATAAATACATAAATAAAGAAAGAAACGAAGAATTATAGATTGTGCTGAGTTACTTGAGCAAAAACAAAAGCTCTACGGCTAAACAAAAGAATAAAAACAATATATATCGTTATCGATTTAAAGCTTTGTAACCTTTTTTTCTCAGCTAAGCAAAAGTAGAGGGAGTTTTAATAATATAACGTTAAATGTCAATGTTGACAACAATCTAAGCTAGGCTAATTGTTAGCCAGGCTACAGATACCTTAAAAGATACATAAGGAAATCACTTTAAATTTCACAATTCTTTCACTATAAATATGTACTCTAAATATAAATAGGAATATGGTCTTATATTAAAAAAAATCACGGGTGTTTGGATATGGCTCGATGCAAAATCACTCACCACTGAGCGCCTTTAAAACAACAACAATTGACACACTGGCCGAGCGGAAACACGGGTACTACGTCACATACTCTGTGTACTACGTCCTGAAAAGTACTCAAAATGCATACGTCAAAATGTATTTATTTTTTTGTTAACGAATTGTTAACATGAAATTTCAAGCACTATCAGCAGTCTTGATATATTAATTAAGATGTTACATGAAATAGTTGTACTTTAATTAATGTAAAAATTAATATGAGACATTTAAAATGAAGCATTGAAAGCATCAAAATTTTTTGAAAATTGTGTATTATCATTGTACAAACGGATATATTTGTGTTTTTTTTTTAAAAATAATTATTTTTGTAATGTATTATGTGAGGTAAATCCAACGGTCTGTAATGTCTCTCCCGGCCACAAGCGGCGTTACATATAATCAACGAGTCATTTTATGTGCGTCATTCTGTTTCCGGAATTGCGCCGCCATTGAAACACCAGCAACCAACGTGAGATTTTCGTTGCAGCGCCAAAATTTTTTACATTTAATTTTACATTGATCACCTCTTCTAATTATATCTGAATATTATTAAGAAGAATGGCGTACAGAGGACAAGGACAGAAGGTTCAGAAGGTCATGGTGCAGCCCATTGTATCCTTTCAGACCGGAGAACTGTATCGGCTTCTTTCCTTTGTATTGATATATTTTGGTTTCATAATATTATATTGAATTAGGTATTATATAATTGTATCTGGCTTTAAGAATGCAGAATCTTTGATAAATATATGGGATGTTGGCATCAGTTTTGTGTTGGTCCTGCTGATCGGTTACAAATGAATGAAAAATGCTTTTAAAATGATTATAATCAGATTTTGGGTTGCAGTATAATGTTATTGTGTTTGTATTTGTTTGTTTCCTTAATGGCACCATCAGAACCTTATTTTCAGATATCTACAGAATGTAAGTTCAAATTTTATTTTACTATTGCCTATATACATTTGAAATGAGCGTGTCTATATATATATATATATAAAATATGATTTGACCCAGGTATTTTTGTTTTCCATCTTTTTATTTAATTATTATTATTATAATTTGTGAAGCAGAGACTACATTCTGTTGTTGTTTGGACAACATTACCTTCAGCGTTTATATATTTATCCACCTCATATGTGGTATGATGGATTGACAATAATTTTAATTGTTTCTTGGAAATAGTGTCTTTCATATAGAAGCTTGTTTCTGCCATGGAATAAAAAATAAATGAGGTAATTGTGACTTTTTTTCCTCAGAATTGTGAGGGGAAAAAAGGTCTAAATTGTGAGTTAAAAAGTTGCAATTACCTTTTTTTATTTTTTATTCTGTGGCGGAAAAGACGCTTTACCTCATGATATTGCAGGAAGACTGTCCCTGTATCTAAATAACTAGTTACTAATAGTTTTTCTCTTGCCTGCAGCGTTCCCGAATCCAGGTATGGCTCTACGAACAGGTCAACATGCGGATAGAGGGCTGCATCATTGTGAGTAAACACAACAGATTTACTGTTAACTCATCTCATTCTCTCCACTTATCTGTTACAGATGAACTTGTGAACAATATCTTGCAGGCATACAGTCAATGTGAATAAAAGAACACTTTGATGTTTTTTTTTTTGTTTCAAGGGATTCGATGAGTACATGAACTTGGTTTTGGATGATGCAGAGGAGGTTCACATGAAGACCAAGAACAGGAAGCCCCTGGGTAAGTGTGAACTTTGTGATGGTGCTATGAGTTATGCGTTTCGGAGAAATAAAGCTCGCTTAAAGTAAATGAGATAAGATTTGAAAAAAATATTTTTTCTTTTCAATAGGACGGGTTATGTTGAAAGGAGACAACATCACATTGCTGCAGAGTGTGTCCACTTGATCGTCTGATAGGAGTTCATCTGAATATACTTGTTTGCTGTTAGATTGTTGGTTTAACTTTGTTTTCATTTGTCAATATTTGGATTAATGATTCATTCGTATAATTGTGGAAACCTTTTTTTTTTTGTTATTTCTGATTTTCCAAAATAAACATTTTTTTTCTCTATTTCAGACTGCTGTTTTTAGAAAGTGTGGGTTAAATGTTAAAATTAAAATATATTATAATTTTAAGGTTTGGTCTACCATACAGTCATGTTTCACTCTGAAAATAAATGCAGTTAAAACCTACATATCTTTTTGTGACATTTAGCTTGTTCATCAGGTTTAAAATGATACCTTTCAAAAGTTTAGGGTTGGGAAGAATTTATGATTTTCAAAATACAGTAAAAACTCTAATATTGTGAAATATTATTGCAATTTAATTTTAATATATTTTAAAATGTAATTTATTCCAGTGATCAAAGCTGAATTTTCAGCATCATTACTCCAGTCTTCAGTGTCACATGATACTTCAGAAATCATTCTAATATGCTGATTTGATGCTCAAGAAACATTTCTGATTAATGTATGTTGATAACGGTTGTGCTGCTTAATATTTTTGTGGAAACTGACAAGTTTCTTCAGGATTTTTGATGAATAAAAAGTCTAGAAGAATAGCTTTTATTTGAAATATTAGAAATATTTTGTAACACAAACTACACTTGTTCAGTTTAATGCACCCTTGCTGAAAAAAAAAGTATTAAGTATTACCCAAACTTTTGAACAGTTGTGTGATTTTGTGCACAAGCAGATCTGCTTATGGACATGGTTCTTTGTAGCTTATATTATTTAAAAATACACCGATTTTAATAGTTGTTAGAAGTGTTGCCTTTAAAAATTTGCAAACTCCTATTTGACACCTGTCTGCAGCTCACAGTGTAACCGCTAGAGGGCAGTACATGAGTTTGTCTCTGTACTGCTGTTAATTTGGACTAAATGTTAAAGGTGAGAAGTGTCTATGTAAGATGTTACTTATGGTAATTTATACACCTTTTAAAATATGAAGACTTTTTATTGTACCTTTTTTGTGTGTGTGTGTGTGTGTGTGTGTGTGTGTTTTTTCTAGTTCTTTAGATATGCTTAAAGGGTTAGTTCACCCAAAAATGAAAATAATGTCATTAATTACTCACCCTCATGTCGTACACACCCGTAAGACCTTCGTTCATCTTCAGAACACAAATTAAGATATTTTTGATGAAATCCGATGGCTCAGTGAGGCCTCCATAGACAGCAAGTTAATTTACACTTTTAAACGCCCAGAAAGGTACTAAAACATATTTAAAACAGTTCATGTGACTACAGTGGTTCTCCTTTAATATTATAAAGCGACGAGAATACTTTTTGTGCGCCAAACTGTTGCGTGTCAAACTGTTGAAAAAACTTGACTTTGGCGCTCCGAACTACTGATTCGAAACAAAAGATTCGAAGCAGTGTTTTGAAATCGGCCATCACTAGATATTGTTGAAAAGTAGTATTTTGGGGGTTTTTTGGCACACAAAAATTATTCTCGTCGCTTCATAACATTAAGGTTGAACCACTGTAGTCACATGAACTGTTTTAAATATGTTTTAGTACCTTTCTGGGCATTTGAAAGTGTAAATTAACTTGCTGTCTATGGAGGCCTCACTGAGCCATCGGATTTTATCAAAAATATCTTAATTTGTGTTCTGAAGGTGTAGAACGACATGAGGGTGAGTAATAAATGACATTATTTTAATTTTTGGGTGAACTAACCCTTTAAAGTGTTCATATGCTTATTCCCAGTTGAGTGAGCACAGTATTGGAAGTGCACTTTACTCATAGCCCAATGAAACTTTTTTTTTTTGACATTTCAAACTCAAAAGTTCATTTTGGCCACAAATGTTACGTGTGGGATTAAATGGGTTAACAGAGGTTTTAAACCAAAACAGCTAGCTGTTAATGTATACAGCATGTGATTTAATAGAGTAAGATACTATCGAAACAAAGCTGTAGGCCAAAGTATGGAAGCTTGTTTCCGCCATCCACTGAATAAAAAAAGGTCATTGAGACTTTTTATCTCACAATTCTGACTTTTTGTAAGATATAAAGTCCAGATTGAAAAATAAAATTGAGAAATAAAGTCAGAATTGGGAGATATGTTTTTGCCTTTTGTATTTTTATTTTTATTTTTTATTATTCTGTGGCGGAAACAAGTTTCCATAGGCTACCAATAAGAACTTGCTGAGAAGTTGTAAACTTCTTGGTCCTTCCATTTGTGGCAAAATAAATGATTTAATATTCAGAGATTAGCCTACTTACCGTATTGCCTTTCAAGGTTCTAAACAATTAGGCTATAGGCTACAAATTATACGAGATTAAATTATAGAATCCAGCCATGTTTAAAACAATTAGCAAAACAGTTAGCTAAAACTAAAAAGTCGTAATATGAAGCCATGTTTAACAATGATTGTTCAAGAGATGAATACATTTTCTTTATCCAAACGCTGTTGTGTGTTGCAGTCTGTGGTATTAGTTTCAAAACCCCCATTTTGTGTTTGCCTCAAATACAATTAGCTAATTTTAAGCTTACAGCTTTAGATTTCAATAACGGTTGTCTTCCTCAAGGGGAAGTTTGATAAAAATCTGGAAATATGAAAACAGCAGCAAGTCAGCAGTGCTCAGATGGGTTTGCCAGAGAGCAGGAGAGATATCACTTTGAAGTCGGAGGCAGTGGTAGGTGAGTAGTACTCTAGATAGGGACTCACTGTCAACCTGTGGAGGAAGCGGTATCTAAATCACGAGTAAGAGCTTTGCGTGTCTCACACAGAGCCGGAGAACCAGATGCAGCGTGAAGCTCATCGGGAGGAAGTCAGTTGCTGACTCCAGAGAGTTTAAGCTCACTTCATAACAGCGACCACACGCTTTTAGTCGTTCACTGTGGGTTTAACCACAGTAATGTTGCATAAAGTCGATCCCCTTGTGAAAATATCTGTGCATCTTCGCTGGGGGCTTTTAAAGGTACATGATCAAAATTGCTCCAGATGAGATGGTTTGCATTCTTTTTCATATATGCTGATGAAAATGAAAGTGTCCAGAATTTCCAGAACTGTGCAAAATCTTAAAACACGCTCATGATCTTATTGTAAACGATTAATTGGTGCACATTATTCTAAAGAGAAAAAAAACTTACGTTCCTTTTCAGCCGATGTTTTCAAGGCTTTTTCAGAATCCAAATAAATCCCAATGGATTCAATATAAATATATATATACAAATTTGTTCTTTTTGAAAATTGGCTATGTTTGGAATTGCACACTCTTAATTTATCTGCATTATAGTATGTATAGTGTGAATTTTTTTGGTGTATATGGAATACCTCTGAAAAATAGATTTACTGATATGCACAGTACATGGTTATTATAGTTAACTAAAATGAAAACTAAAACCATAAAAATGTATTCAAATGTTAGCTAAAAAAAAAAAAAATCAAACAGATTTTTTTAAAAGCTAGTTGCCAAAATTTCTCTATTTCTTTTATTTAACTTGATGTACTAAAATAACTAAAACAGAAATTAAAAACTTTATAGACATTTAAAAAAAAAATACAAATATATATATATATATATATATATGCTATAGCCCTTGTATGTATATATAAAAAATTTATATATAAAGTCATTCAAACTATTTTATATATATATACAGTAATGTGCAACAGTCTTAGGCATGTCAGTATTTTCACCCCCCAAAAAAGGTTTTAAGCCAGTTATTTATATCTTTTGCTGTAGTGTGTCAGTAGGAAATATCAGTTCACATTTCCAAACATTCATTTTGCCATTAATTTTAATAATCCAGTGATATGTTTAAATAGACAAGGAGTCTGACAGCAGCTGGTGCTCTGTATATATAAATATATATAGAGAGAGAGAGAGAGAGAGAGATACATATCATTATTTTTTTAAGCCCTTGTTTCCTTTTCGTCAATAGTTCGTTCTCTAGGTGATGTGGCCACTGTGGTTTTCTGGTCATACTCTTCCATGCACACTTCTACACTTAATGACACATAGTTTCCTTATATTATGCAAGTCCCACACTAAGAACCAGCACTTCCTTTCATCTCATCCCAGGCAAAAAAACAAAACAAATAGACAGTCCATTTCTGCCATGACCATCAGGCTATGGGAAACCAACCAAAGACTTTTCAGGCAGGTCAACCCTTGCTGGGTTTAGCCGTCGGAAACACTGCCCAGGTCAGATTGCCATCCGGGAGCTCCCGAGGGGCCTTCCTGTTCCTGCGGGTGTGATTGTTGTGAGCGTGTCCTTTGTTCTCCCTCCCCCCAACCCGACCTGTCTCCTACCTCGGCTCCGTCCAGACAGGTTCAGTCTGTATACTTTCATTGCCCTCAACGTCCATTGCCATCAATCACTGATGTCTGTACACTGTAAGGATAGTGTCTGCGTATCCAAACAGGAGATGCTTTTGCATTAAAAAGTGATTTTAAAAAGACTTCAGGTAATTTATCTGACTGCCATCCTCTCTGTTTAGAAAGAGTGATGGCCTGTTTGTTTTCATTGTTCTGAAGAGAGGATGAAAATACTTCATATAAAGACTCAAATAGTTCAAACAAGAATTGTAGTAGACCTTTCAAAAGTGCATTCTTTGTAAATGAATCTTTTGTAATTCAAAAAAACAAAGATGTATGAGAAATGACACTTATGCTTCTGAAAAAAACAGACTGTTTCCGTTTCAAGATAACAACTTGATAAGGCTGGAGACCTGTTATTTAAGAAGAATTAAGTGAAGTAAAGCACTTGTTTTATTAATAATATTATTTAAAAATATATTTTAAAAAAGAAAAAATATATATTAAAAAAAATATATATTTTTGTTTGTTTTTAAATGTCAGTCCTCCAACTTGTAATATATATACACAGTCAAACCAAAAATTATTCATTTTTGATATTTTTGATATATTTTTACTAGTGGGTGCAGGACACTATAGTTCATTTATGTAAGTGAGGATAGCAAAATAAAGTAAACTGTGACATATTATACCCAAAAATTCTTCATACAGTGGACTACCAGTAAAACTGATAAAAATTTGGGACCAAAAATTATTCAGACACTTTGACCTGACCATGTTTTGCTTAAGTGTTATCTGACATAATTAAGATAAATTTTTTTCTGACACAGTTTAACTCTGAGATCTTGTCATATTTTATTACCATTTTTTTTTAAAGTATAGTGAATAAACAATAATAATAATAATAATAAACTTTATTTTCTATAGCGCCTTTAAAAGTAGCATCTCAAAGCGCTTCACAGAAGAAAAAAGAAAACATACAATTATACAAACAATACTTTAAAAAAGTGAGATATAAAACATACCAAATAAGAACATACTATCAAAAACAAGTAAATTAAAAAATTCAATTTCAATATAATCAAGTAAAAGCTACCCTAAAGAAATAAGCTTTAAGGGAGGATTTAAAAACACTAAGGGATTCTGCTTGCCTAATCCGAGCAGGCAAGGAATTCCAAAGTCTTGGAGCAACTGAAGAAAACGCCCTATCACCCATAGATTTTAAACGGGTATGTGGGACGATTAAAAGGCCAGTTTCCGAAGAGCGGCGAGCACGTACAGGTGTGTAGGGGGCTAAAAGCTCAGTAAGATAGTGAGGAGCCAAACCATTCAAAGCTTTGTAGGTAAGCATGAGAACTTTAAAATCCACCCGAAATCTGACAGGGAGCCAATGTAAAGACTCCAAGACTGGAGTGATGTGATCCCTTGTCCTGGTTCCAGACAGGATTCGGGCGGCTGAATTTTGAACCAGCTGTAATTTATTTAGGGTAGCATTTGAGACCCCGACCAGCAAAGCATTACAATAGTCAATGCGAGAAAACACAAAGATATTGATCAACTTTTCAGCCACCGGGAGTGACAGCATAGGACGCAATTTGGCAATGTTTTTTAGATGAAAGAATGATGTCTTTACAGTGTTCTGAACATGGGGAACAAATGTTAAATGTGCATCAAATATCACCCCTAAATTTTTTAATTTTGTTTGAAATTCCATTGTAGAGCCATCCACACTTAAAGTTAAAGACCCAGCCTTACGTATCTGGTAGGGTGAACCAATGAGCATTACCTCCGTCTTGTCACTGTTCAGACACAAGAATTTTCCAGACATCCATTTTTTTTTATCTCAGAAATACATTGAGAAAGAAAAGACACAGCCACATTAACATCAGGTTTTGAATGTACATGAACCTGAGTGTCATCTGCATAAAAGTGAAAGTTGAGACCAAGTGATCTTAAAAGTTGACCCAATGGATAAATGTAAATACTAAAAAGTAAAGGGCCCAAAATTGATCCTTGAGGAACACCAGATTTCACAACACCAATATCAGACCTGTAACCACCCATAGTAATGAACTGCTTTCGATCTGAGAGATAAGATTCAAACCAGCTTAGTGCAGTCCCGGAAACACCAAAGACAGTCTCTAACCGAGTAAGTAAAATTGCATGATCAACAGTGTCGAATGCGGCACTGAGATGAAGAAGAATCAAGATAGAAAGACAGCCAGAACAAGGCATTTATTAATGAATGAAATGTTCAAGGTGTCTGAATAAATTTTGGTTTGACTGTATATATATGCACATGCATATATATATATATATATATATATATATATATTAGTGCTGTCAAACGATTAATCGCGATTAATCACATCCAAAAAATGTGTTTACATAATATATGTGTGTACTGCATATTTTTATTATGTATATATAAATACACACACACACACACATGCATATATATATATATATATATATATATATATATATATAAAATAGTTATATATAATATAAATTATATATAAATATATATACATGTAAATATTTCTTAAATATATACATGTATGTGTGTGTATTTATATATACATAATAAACATACATAGTACACACATATATTATGTAAACACAAACTTTTATTTTGGATGCGTACATATACATATATGTATACATATATATGTAAAATTACTGTCAATGTCAGTAAGTCTCTTAAAAATATTAGATAATTTTTACTTCATACCATGTAAAGAAATTTTCTATTAAAACATTTGTTGAAAATTATAACAATTTGAATAACTCCATATATTATTATATATTATATTAAAATATATTTCATAATCCTGGATGTCATTATTTATCAAAGACTCATATACGTTGTTGATGTAAAACTAAAAAATACCTTCCTCGTTAGAGGGGCAAAAAAGCGCTGAAAATGCTGTTTACACGAAGGTGACACTCCACCAAAGCGTACTCTGAGCGCACAGGCAGTGACCTGTGAACATGTTGCTTATCTTGTTTTAACAGTCTGGTTGTAATACATAATACCTCCATTTTTCTCCTATTAACACATACAATAATATGCAAGTCCGATAAGGGCTTTTGTTTCTCATTTTCACCCAAGGAAACATTTGTAGCATTTTTCATTGTGACTCACTTTGGCTGAAATGGACGTGGCACCGTTGGGCAAAGGTCCAGACTCTGAGTGTAAGAGAAAAAGGGTCCAAATTAGGCCAGGCTTTGTGCAAATAAATATTGAACAAGCTTCGGACATTTCCATGTTTCAGCATCATCAGATGATCAGTGATGATAGGGGGCATCAAGGGACTGCTGGTGAATGGATATAGTTTGCAGTGAACTTTTCTATGTAATCTTTTCAACAGTTATGCAAACATAAAACAGATGACATGAAAGCAATCGCATGTTTTTAGCACTAATGGTGATTTGATGAAAAAGGTTGCTTTCGATTGTGAAAAGATGATTTTAAAGGGTTTTTTTCATTCTGTGAGATATATAATGTTTTCAATTACATTTTATTCTCAATCTAAAATAATGAAATTGAAAATATATTTGGATATAATTATGCCTTCTTAAAGGAAACAGAGACAATTTTACAATGTTAAAAATGTACAGTTATTTATTAAACATTAACTGTGTGCTCAAGGTCATGAAATATATATATATATATATATATATATATATATACACACACCTTGAATATATAATATTACATTTAGAAATTTAGAAATATTTATATATATATATATATATATATATAGATATAGATATAGATATTAAAAAAAAATAATGAAATAATTAGAAAATTATGTAAATATATATATATCAATATTACATTTAGAAATTTAGAAATATTTTATATATTAAATATTTCTAAATGTAATATTGTATATAATTTAAAATATTTCTAAATTAAATAAGAAATTATATATAATTGTAAATGAAGACATAATGCTTACTTTTATTTCTGTATATGTCTTTCCTTATTCCAAATCCTTATTATAAAAAGAAGGGAAAATTTTTTAAAAAGTTTGATTATACTTTTTTAAGGTGTTTGTGTTACAGTGTAATAATACTTTTAAGTACTGAGTAATAATAATGAACTACATGTACTTACTATAGGGTTAGGATTATGGTTTGGTTTAGGGTTAGTTGTAATTCTGAATAATTTATAGTTATTACTTCAGTAACTACATGTAATATGTGTAACAAGGACACTGTAAATAAAGTGTTTCTGCCGGTTTTATTGGATTTTTGTTGATGCTTTCTATGAAACTTGGCATCAGCTATCCATTGTTAAAGTCATTATTTGCACATATGTTAATGAGGAACCCAACAGGCACCAGTTTTAAAATGACCCTAAACAAACAGAGTACAAAGTGACACTTATGTAATTTAGTGCATTTTGAAACAGAATTTGTTGCTGCTCTTTCTGTGGTAAACAACTAACTCTCACTCTCTAAACTTCTCACTTATGTTTGCTAAAATTGGTCACTTTTCCACCTTTCATGGCAGTTTTTTTTTTTGTGTCTGTGAGGTAGACTTTTGCACGCACACACATATGCACACACAGTGTGTTAGCAATTCAATATGAAGTGCCTAAATGTACCGAACAAAAGACCTGCAGGGGAGCAAAAGGAGATGTGGAACAAAAAACAAACGAGTAATGAAATTATAACAATACAGAGAGAGAGAGTGAGGGGTGCGGGTGCCACAATGGCAGGGAACAATCGCGCCGCGTCAATGGAAAAAAAAGTGTGTGCGGAGAAGGGGGGGTAGGCTTTGGACAATAGGCCGGTGACAGCGGCACAATGGCGGCACTGTTTTCAATTAGACATTATCTCATAGACAGAGTGGCAGGTTTCATTGTGCTAGGGGGCTATTTTCAGGGCCGCCTTTGTGTGCGGCACTGCCAATATTCCCTTCAGCCCCTGCCGTGAGCCGGCCCTTTATTCTCGCTACTGTTTGTTTTGTTTTTTTGCACAAGCGCTAAAGTAGAAATGTGGGTGGTTTTGGACCAGACAGGCCTCTGAACGGAGAAAAAGGGGGAGTGGGGCATAACTTGTGCCTTGTCACCTGGGTTTACCACGGCAAATTGGAAATAGCCAGAGCTGGAATCTCTTGGCAGACTTGAATGCGACGCCAATTTGACATGCACTGCGTGCGTGTGTGTGCTTGCCACTAGTGCAGTTTGGGGGCCTGGTGAGCATCATGGTCTTGATCTAGGCTTGCATTGTGGCTTAAAATACAACATTGTTCCAAGCCAGTATCATTGCTTTTTTAAAATTGGGACACAAGCAAAGAATTTTTAAAGAATCTCATGGGTCATGGGTTCAATTCCCAGGGAATGCATATATTGAAAAAAGAAACATTTGAATGCAGTATCAGATGCTTTGGATAAAAGCATTTACCAAATGTTTGTCAAGCTTAAGAAAATAACAAAAAAACAGTTGTGTAAAAACAGTCCATGCAACTTGTGTACTACATCTTAAATCTCCTGAAGCAATTTGATAGCTTTGTATGGAAATTTTTGAAGCACCATAGCAAGTATGAAATCACTGATTCCAGATGCAAGCATGCCAATTTAAAAGACTGATTTTAGCTCATTATGTGACCACATCTGTCCTGCATTCATGTAGCTCAAACAGTAGAGCATATGCCACGGTCATGGGTTCGATTCCTTGGAAATGCGTGCACTGAAAAAAGAAATGTTTGAATGATTTGCTTTGGATAAATGCATCTACCAAATGCATAAATACAAGTGTCTGTCAAGCTCAAAAAATAAAAAAAAAATAAAAAAAAACACTACAAGTATTGCATAAAAACAGTCACATGGTAAACCATGGCGCTAATGACGACAAGGTTGTGGGTTCAATTCCCAGGGAATGAATGGACTGGGAAAAAAACTGCTTGAATGTAATGTCAGTTGCTTTGGTTAAAAGTGTCTACCAAATGCATAAATGTAAATGTCTGCCAAGCTCCAAAAATTACTAAAAAAATAAAAACAGTACATATGACTTCCATAAGCCTTATGATAGATTTAGCTTTGTATGGAAAATTGTGAAGCTCTATATCAATTATGATATTACTGATTCTGGATGCAAGCATGCATAAAAGATTGACCTTAGCTCATTATATGACCACATCTCTCCTGCATTCATGTAGCTCAAACCGTAAAGCATATGCCAAGGTCATGGGTTCGATTCCTTGGAAATGCGTGCACTGAAAAAAGAAATGTTTGAATTCAATGTCATTTGCTTTGGAGAAATGCATCTACCAAATTCATAAATGCAAGTGTCTGTCAAGCTCAAAAAATTTCAAAAAACACTACAAGTATTGCATAAAAACAGTCTATATGACTTGTGCACTACATCTCAAATCTTTTGAAACCATATGACTGATTTGTGAAGAAAACAGCTTCAATTTGAAGCACTATTGCAAGATTGACATCATTGATTGCCGGATGCAAGCATGCCAATTTAAAAGATTGTTTTTAGTTCACATTAGACCACATCTGTTTTGGTAGCTCAAACAGTAAAGCATGGCGCTAATGACGACAAGGTTGCAGGTTCAATTCCCAGGGAATGCATGAACTGGGAAAAAACTGCTTAAATGTAATGTCATTTGCTTTGGTTAAAATTGTTTACCAAATGCATAAATGCAAATGTCTGTCAAGCTCCAAAAATTACAAAATAATTAAATAAATAATAAATAAATAGTTCCATAAAAACAGTCCATATGACTTCCATAAGCCTTATGATAGCTTTGTATGGAAATTTTTGAAGCACCATATCAAGTATGATATTACTCATTCCGGATGCAAGCGTGCATAAAAATCTTAGCTCATTGACCACATCTCTCCTGCATTCATGTAGCTCAAACAGTAAAGCATATGCCAAGGTCATGGATTTGATTCCTTGGAAATGCGTGCACTGAAAAAAGAAATGTTTGAATTCAATATCATTTGCTTTGGATAAATGAATCTATCAGATGCATAAATGCAAGTGTCTGTCGAGCTCAAAAAATTACAAAAAACACTACAAGTATTGCATAAAAACAGTCTATATGACTTGTGCACTACATCTCAAATCTTTTGAAACCATATGACTGATTTGTGAAGAAAACAGCTTCAATTTGAAGCACTATTGCAAGATTGACATCATTGATTGCCGGATGCAAGCATGCCAATTTAAAAGATTGTTTTTAGTTCACATTAGACCACATCTGTTTTGGTAGCTCAAACAGTAAAGCATGGCGCTAATGACGACAAGGTTGTAGGTTCAATTCCCAGGGAATGCATGAACTGGGAAAAAACTGCTTAAATGTAATGTCATTTGCTTTGGTTAAAATTGTTTACCAAATGCATAAATGCAAATGTCTGTCAAGCTCCAAAAATTACAAAATAATTAAATAAATAATAAATAAATAGTTCCATAAAAACAGTCCATATGACTTCCATAAGCCTTATGATAGCTTTGTATGGAAATTTTTGAAGCACCATATCAAGTATGATATTACTCATTCCGGATGCAAGCGTGCATAAAAATCTTAGCTCATTGACCACATCTCTCCTGCATTCATGTAGCTCAAACAGTAAAGCATATGCCAAGGTCATGGATTTGATTCCTTGGAAATGCGTGCACTGAAAAAAGAAATGTTTGAATTCAATATCATTTGCTTTGGATAAATGAATCTATCAGATGCATAAATGCAAGTGTCTGTCGAGCTCAAAAAATTACAAAAAACACTACAAGTATTGCATAAAAACAGTCTATATGACTTGTGCACTACATCTCAAATCTTTTGAAACCATATGACTGATTTGTGAAGAAAACAGCTTCAATTTGAAGCACTATTGCAAGATTGACATCATTGATTGCCGGATGCAAGCATGCCAATTTAAAAGATTGTTTTTAGTTCACCTTAGACCACATCTGTTTTGGTAGCTCAAACAGTAAAGCATGGCGCTAATGACGACAAGGTTGCAGGTTCAATTCCCAGGGAATGCATGAACTGGGAAAAAACTGCTTAAATGTAATGTCATTTGCTTTGGTTAAAATTGTTTACCAAATGCATAAATGCAAATGTCTGTCAAGCTCCAAAAATTACAAAATAATTAAATAAATAATAAATAAATAGTTCCATAAAAACAGTCCATATGACTTCCATAAGCCTTATGATAGCTTTGTATGGAAATTTTTGAAGCACCATATCAAGTATGATATTACTCATTCCGGATGCAAGCGTGCATAAAAATCTTAGCTCATTGACCACATCTCTCCTGCATTCATGTAGCTCAAACAGTAAAGCATATGCCAAGGTCATGGATTTGATTCCTTGGAAATGCGTGCACTGAAAAAAGAAATGTTTGAATTCAATATCATTTGCTTTGGATAAATGAATCTATCAGATGCATAAATGCAAGTGTCTGTCGAGCTCAAAAAATTACAAAAAACACTACAAGTATTGCATAAAAACAGTCTATATGACTTGTGCACTACATCTCAAATCTTTTGAAACCATATGATTGATTTGTGAGGAAAACAGATCCAATTTGAAGCACCATTGCAAGATTGATTGCCGGATACAAACATGCCAATTTAAAAGATTGTTTTTAGTTCACATTTGACCAGATCTGTCCTGTGTTTCGGTAGATCAAACTGCAAAGCATGGCGCTAATGAAGATTGTGGGTTCAATTCCCAGGGAAAGTATGAACTGGAAAAAATTACTTGAATGTAATGTCAGTTGCTTTGGATAAAAGTGTCTACCAAATGCATAAATGTACATGTCTGTCAAGCTCCAAAAATGGCAAAAAACAAAACAAAACAAAACTATATATAAAAGTTCTATATGTGGTCCATATGTGGAAAACAGCTCAAATTTGAAGCACTGACATCATTGATGCCAGTTGAAAAGATTTGAAAAGATTAATTTACATATATATATAAAAACAGAATACAGGTTTGCAACAGCATGAGGGTGAATAAATAATTCTATTCTCATTGGTACATGAACTATTCCTATAAAATTTAATATACAAAGTATTTTGGCAACAGCCTCTTTGCAGCTTGTTTGCATTATGGGTAATAATGTGTGATATTTACATGTGCAAGAGATGTGATATTTACATGTGCAATATCTTTTCTGTCATACATATTGTACTCCTTTTTGTAATTGATTGTATATTTTTGCTTTAGTGCTCTAGCAGAGCTGTGGTACTCATTTCTGTAGAGTTTTTCATTTTACAATGTGAGATCCAAACAAGCAGACATGAAACAGGCGAGGTTAATGCCCTTCGCCCATATCCACCGGTTTGGAGAGAGAATTCTGGCACACGGAAATGCCGAAAGCCTGAAAGCACCATCAGATAAACTTGTTTGGTGCCTCTCAGCCCATTTTGTTCAGGTGCGAGATATTTGATGAAAGCCAAGTTGCACAAAAAGCTTGTAATTGGCCCGAAAACACGGGGCCCAACTTGCCACTCAAATCTTTTGGTTCTCAAACCACCTGCTGCTTTTTTGCTATTGCTTTTACCTCAATTAGGTTGTGCAGACCTGATTCTTGTGATTTCACTGAGCGTTTGCGGTCAAAAAGGAATGTTTTGCAGCCTGTTTCTCACAAACAAACACGTTTGTTGCTTGATATCAACGAAAAAGAAATCGGAACGGGTTGCGGCTTTCCGATAATTCTCAGAAATAATACGCTTGACCTTATCGCATATGTGTTTTTAGGTGAATATCTGTCATGTTTGCTGTTCTATATCACCCTGGTTCCCTCCGATGTGGTTTGAGTGACTATCTGGCTCAGTATTATTTCCCCATCAACATTTTTTGCACCTTTTTTATGAGGACACATTGGTTTTTGCGAAGTGCATACATAGACAAAAATGCCATTTTGGTTGGAGCGTAAGCGGTGCAAATAGCAGTTGCAAAGGAAAATAATCTTTTCATGGTGGTTTATGTTGTTATCCCACAATTCCACACTGCAGCCACATTGAACAAGCATGGTTGATTTGGTGGCCTAGTTAATCCATAAAATGTCCAAGGTTCAAAAGTAAATCACTTATGGGGAACCTAAATGAATTAATTCCATATGTTTTGTCTTATTAACAAAGCAATTTTATACATTTGCAAAATGTGCATTCTGAATGTGCTTACCTGATAACATCATTGAAATACTGTGGTTAAACACTGCCTAAATCAGCATATTCTAATCAGTTTATCATTCACACATATTTAAAACAAGCACAAAAAACATGTTTGTATCTTAAAATATCTAGATAATCGGGTCTGTTCAGTGGGAAAACAAAGAAGTTAATCACATGATTAATAATGCTTTCAACGAGACACATTTGCATGTGTTGATAAAGATCTTTAATAGGCGAGTTGGGGGGTAAAACAGCAAAGCAAAGCACAAGCAAACAGGAAGGCAGAAAACAGGCATATCCGCTCCCAAAGTTCTTTTTATAATGTGAGACATTTTTGCAACCACAATGTGAGATTATTCTTATTAGTCACAATGATTGCCTAATTGGCATAGTGTGTAGCGCGGAGAATACAGAGTGATTCTTGCAGGCCTGACAGGCAGGCTGTGTTATAATGAAGACAAGGGGTCTAAAGAACGTTTGGTTGTGTTCCAAAAGACTGAATTAACGTCTTCATTCTATGGAGTCATTTGCATTTGTAAATGCCACGGTTCTGCAGAAATGCTTGCAAGATGTAGAGTGTTTGGGTTCGCCGGTCTTTTGATGCACAAAAGGCCTGTCCTGACATTGGGAGCTCATAGGGAACGTTCCAACAACGGCCAGAAACATACTCTGTGCAAGTACACAAGTAAACCATTCATAGGTTGATTCCTTCAAAAAGCATAAATGCTGAAACATTGCTGTGTTTGTTTGAGCATCCCAGTCTGTATGGGAAACTTCACCTTTAAAGGGTTAGTTCACCCAAAAATGAAAATTCTGTCATCAATTACATGTCATTCCAAACCTGTAAGACTTTCGTTTATCTTCGGAACACAAATGAAGATCTTTTTGATGAAATCAGATTGATTTCTGTCCCTCCATTGATAGTCTACGCAACTGACACTTTGACGCTTCAAAAAGTTCATAAAGAGATCATAAAACTAATCCATATTAATTGAGCGGTTTAGTCCAAATTTTCTGATCGCTTTATATGATGAACAGATTGAATTTAGGCTTTTATTCACATATAAAGATTGATCAGCGAACATGCTTGGTGTGCGAGAACAAACTTCATTGGTACTTGTGAAAGCTCAAACATGCTGCATAACATGACAATGAACCTCGCTGGTTCTTGCGGAAGTTTAAACGTGCTGCGTAACGCGAGAATGAACCTCACTGGTTCTCACACGTCAAGCAAACATGCTTGAGTTTCCATTTACCACAACTGATGTGTAAGTTGATGAATGTCTATATGTGAATAAAAGCCTAAATTAAATCTGTTCATCATATAAAGCGATCGAGTCTCTTCAGAAAATTTGGACTAAACCGCTCGATTCATATGGATTAGTTTTACGATCTCTTTATGAACTTTTTGAAGCGTCAAAGTGGTAGTTGTGAAGCTGTCAATGGATTTCTCAGATTTCATCAAAAAGATCTTCATTTGTGTTCTGAAGATGAACGAAAGTCTTACGGGTTTGGAACGACATGAGGGTGAGTAAATGATGACAGAATTTTCATTTTTGGGTGAACTAACCCTTTAACATTCATTGTCATTGTTACTGTGGCTGCAATAAACCTCATGGGGGCGATAGAGATACTAAATTCTTATGTCATTAAACTCGAGTTTTACGTTCAAGTACTTTCTTAAGAGTGTTTTTCTGTCCTAAAGGTTGTGCAATTGTTAGAAACAAGCGTTCTTAAAAGAATATTTATGGAAAATCTTTATGATCTTTTAATAAAAATTCTCACCTTCCTCAGTGCATCATTGCTTGAACGTTTAGGGGCCTTATTCATAAAACTCGAGCAGAATAAATAAATAAAACATTTTGAAATAAACAGTTGGGTTCAATTTAAATGTTATATTTTTGAACGATTTGGCAGAAATTTGTTCTGATTCATAAATGAAACGCTAGAATTGCGAGGGTGACGTAACATTGAGAGAACATTTGAGGAACATTTTTGGAACATTTCACACCGTAAATGGAATCTTTGTAACACGTTTTAGAACAAAAACTCATTATCTTTGATAAACAACAGCGTGAATCACTAATAAACACTATGGAATCCAGGACAAAAGGTGCGGGGTCCATGCCGAAGCGTACAGTGCCCAGATGGACAATAAAGACTTCTTTTCCATGAACCCTTTTCAGAAGGGCTAGAACACTGAGGCGGCGTTCATCAGCTCAGGTCTTTCTCAACCCCTTACAAAGCTTCATTCTGGGTAATCCTTTGGACAAATGAAGAAAATGGGAGAGAGTAATGAAAAAAAAAAAGTCGCCACCTTCACCTCAGCCCAGCGGGGGACACAAAGGTAGAAGACCTGAAAAGCTCAGAGCAGAACAAAGGTGCGAACGCTCGTCTAAAGCCCCCAGAGTTACTTAGTGACAAGAGAGTGACATGGAAATAAAGAAAGAGAGGTGGATATAAAAGGCAGAGGAAGAAAAGAAGGATGGAGAGGGTTAAAGAAAGACGGAGTGGAAAAAAACACAGAAGAAGTGGTGGTGTTGTGGAGGGGGGGTAAGGTTCTGTAATCCTGGAATAGTGGTAGTCAAGCATCTCCATGGAAACAGGCACAAAGGCCTGTGGTTTCCTATTGATGGCTAATTGTATTCTTCACAGCTCTTTTGTTAATTGTTGTCTGCCCAGCTCCTACTTCCTGCTGGGCCACTACACAAAGGCAGGAACAGAGGGGATTAGAAATGGCACATCGGCTTTGCGCTCTCACCCCTGCGCTGTGATGGCTAGTTGTGCGTGCGCTGGGGGGAAAAAGAGACAGAAAGAGACATAAAAACGCAGGTCTGGAGCGCTTTGAAGGACTCCGATGATTCAGATTGGCTAACCGGCCCCCGTGCAAATGTCACAAGTGGGGTGACTGTGATGGAGCCCCTCGTTACAGAGAACTTTAACACAATGACGCTGCTGTTGGAAAGGTCTTAATTGAGGGTTTGCTCAAAATGTTTAAGTATTGCGTGTCAGGATTTACAGCTTTGGCAAGCATGGATATGGCATGCCACTATTTTTCTGTCATAACACATTTCACACTTGTTTTAAAAAATAAATACAATTTTTTTTTGTATATTTTTCCCTTTTTTAATTTCAGAATTCATTATTTAAACTAATTTTTCTCTCAATTCTTTAGATGACACACAACATGCATCAATAAATTTAGCATTTAAAGTGTCAATTCACCAAGAAAATGTCACTTATGTCACTGCAAACCATCAAAACGAGTTAGTTTTGGCTTGAAAACTGACAAAAAAGCACTACAGTTTCCATACAACAGAAAAAAACTGTTGGTTTAACTTAAAAAACTAAGTTTCCTGGTTGCCTTAAAAATTTGAGTTCATTGAAATTAAAAATTTGAATTAATACAATGAAGGCAATTGGTTTAATCAACAGAAACTCAAAATATTATGTTATCTGAACTACATTAATTATTGAAGTTGATTTGACAAAAGAAAAAAATTTGTGATAAATCATGAAAATATTTTTTTTTTACAGTGCAGATCATATTATGGTTTTATGGTAGGATTAGACTAAATAGTTTAAATTAAAATTATTATTTTTTAAAATAAAAGTATAAAAATGCATGTTATCATGCACTTTTTCCAAAACTCTCCATATGTGCATATTTTCTTAATTTTGTGCATTAAAGCTACATTAACCTTACGATAAAATCACATTAAACAGCAGGTACTTATGGACTCAGCATCTCCCTTTCCCCCTTCAAGGATTCCAGCATTTTTCCTTTTACCAAGGGAAACCCGGAGAGAAGAGCTTTCCCTTTAAGAGGGAGGTGAATGACAGGCAGCAGGACCGAGAATGTTGGAAACTGAACACCAGAAAGTCAGTGTGGAGTAAAGGGAGGCTGGATCGGAGAGAGTGCGACGTATTCATCAGCTGTGCGCTTACAGTCTCAGGTTTTGCTGTAAGCCGTTGACAGACAGAGGCGTATTATTCATTGACACGAGGAAACCACATTTTGCATGCGGTGTTATCGATTCTGCGGGCCCAGAGACTACGGAAAGACTGAAGGAATAAAGTTTGGGGAGCGCAAAGCGCAGCGCACAGTTCTTTCGGAGTTGGTAAGTGGGGCAAATGGCGCTTTGTTTGAAACTTTACGCACAAATGTTTGCACGTTTGTGTCTGTTTGTAGTGGGATATATTAAAACTAACAGAAGTAGATCGTTGGGACGATAATTTTGGTACACTGTCATCTACTTGAATTACCTTGGCGTGAGTTTTACACATGCGTGAAGTCAAAATGTCCCAGTTTTGTGAACCTACAAAGTAAACAAATCTCATTTTGACTAATATTTCTGCATCAAACGAACTCGTTTCTCCACCTGAAACTGTCCTGTGTAGTGTCAGGACTGCATGTTTGTGCACACGGTTGAATGGGAAATGACAACCTGCTTTCAACATGTACTCAGTGAATTATTATTAACGTGAGCTGAAAATATATGTAAAGTATTTAACCTTAAGGGCATTGCAGCCATTTATTGTAGGCTACATTAAGAAGCAGTTCTTAGTTGTTTTGTTTCACAGAAGTTCCTGCTCATTTTGACTTGAACTTTAACGCATATGTTTGAATAGGAAATTAAAGGGGTTTGAATGCACGCGTTTCCAAATACATTTATGTTTTTATCTCATATTGAGGTGAGCTAACACTATAACTTTCTACAAACATTTTTTAATTTGAGTTTTTCTCTTCTTAGGTTGCTTTGTTTTGGATTATTTAATCATTCAAATATGAAAGTGAACTGAATAGTGATCAATGGGTCTACTAGTGATTCATGTGATTAAAAGTGCATATACAATTAACCAAGAACTTATAGGATCTTTTTAGCCCCTAATGAAGGAAATGAAAGTAATTTGCAGCTCACATTAGTAGTGGTTGACGGATATGGGCCTTTCAGTGGCAGATGTCCATATCTAAATATTTAGTTGGCAGATGTTATTATACATGATCCAATTTAATGACAGCAAATAAGATGTACACAAAATGTATGAAATTAAATCTATCTTACACTATATAAATTAGTTTATTTAATGTTTTATAATTATTTAATAATACATTTAATATTTAATTTTATATATATATATATATATATATATATATATAAACTTTACATTTACTTATTTTATATTAATAAAAATCAGCTGATAATTGGCCTGACTAATATATATCAGTCTATCACTGTCTCAGTAGATGAGAATAACTGTATCTGATTTCAAAGGATTTTCAACATTCTTTTTTTTTTTTTTTTTTTTTTAATTTGGACACCTGCTAAGAGTTGCTATTCAGGCAGCCGACAGGTCTCAGAGATTTTCTGTTGATCTCTCTGTTAAAGAATATCAGCCTTCTGGAATAACCAGAAAGCAAAGCACCTCAGGGCAGACCGACTGTGGCGCAATCGCTGAATAGGTGTAAAACTTTGATAATGAGTTCTAAGTAGTCATTTTATTGTCTCCGTTTGTGTGTGCAAGGTTAAATAAGCCTGTCGTGCCAGTGCAGGCAGCATATCCCGTCTGTATCCTGCCAAGAACATCCAGCACCTGAGTTGTGCACCTCCATTGTGGCGGGCATGTCGACAGATCATTAAAGGGGAAGTTGGCGAAGTGGTCGCGAGTGTTTGGCTTCACAGTGGCTGACTGCACACAAAGCTGCCTGTCAGCAGGGAGTCTCTGACCTTTTGCTCTTCCCCTCGTTTCTATCCAACTTATGTTTACGCTATGCCTTATTTTCCTTTTTTGCGTCGCTCTCTCAATTCTTATCAATCTCTTTGTATATTTGTATACTCAGTTTGAGAGGTCAGGAAACCAGTGGTGGTTCTCTTTAGCTGTCAGCGGGTCTATACATCCGGTCTCTGCAAAGTCTTGAGCCCAGTTCACTTCATAAGCTGATTTATACAAACTCTGTTGTGTTCTTATCTGACAGTCAAGGCTGAAGTATTCTACTGGATGACAAACATGCTGAAAATGCAGTGGTCGACTAATAGGGGTTTTCCAGTGACTGATACCTAGATTGAAGTGTGGTCGTTATCGTAACACAATTTGATGGGAAGAATCTGAAAAGAGAAGAAAACAAACGCTTATTTTATGCAATATTTACTTGTGATTGTCAAGTTGTTGTTAATCCATTGACAAAGCTGTTGGGATTTTCCAATTAATGCAATCCTGTTCAAATCGTCCAAATGGACATTTATCAATCATTTACTCATGTCTATATCAAGGCTGACACATTATTAAGCTCTAAATAAACACTTTCACTCACCATTGTATTTCTTTGTCATCTCATATTTTCAGCTGGATGATTCCATTAACTTTAACCTCTGTCGATGCCACATTTGTTAGCGTTGAGCAAAATGCATCCAGTCACATGATGCAGATTGAACTGTGAAGTATAAATACAGGAAAAGTTTGAAAAGCTCTCCTGATAACTTCTGCTGAAACCTTTGCATTATTGATGGACGTGACATTATTTCCCATAGGGTAGAGAGTTTAGCTAGGACAGGCGAATGAACAAAAGTCTATTCTTTCTGTTAGTCAAACTTTGACCTCCTCTGCTCGGATCTGCATTGTTTCATGTGTCCTATTGAGCCGGGGTTTGATGAGAGAGAGACAACAATAGCTTGTTAAGGGAGTTTTTCAGGGCTCGCCACAACATCAATGAAATCAAACAGAGCAGGCCAGAGAAGCCGCGCTGATAAATGCGTTCGATCATTGCGGCTGTCCATCAAATCATCTTCACGCTTTGAGTGCAGCTCACTGACTGCGTTCTGTTCAGATGCTTGTGTTTGCAGTCAAAGGGCTCAGTGTTTTGGGGGCCTGTCAGAAATATGGAACGTAATTTTATCTGTACAAATGTCAAAACTTTGTTAGATTACTTTGTAACTCTTTGTAAATTCCAGCTTACTATTGTTGGTGTGTTTCTGTTGATGCAAGTTTAATGTTTGGGAACATAGAAGAACATATGCTATCTTGTCCAAAATGGTTTCCTTTTTACTTACAACACTTTAAATTTAAATGCCATTTTTATTTGCTTTAAATCACTGTTTCTTAGAAATGCAAATGTCGAAAATGTGCATGTTTTGTTGCTGTGTCTGAAACATTTACCACATTGAACACATTTTTGTAGATCCATCTTAAGTCTATAGCACCTTTAACATCTATAAATAATCTCTAATGGCAAGCGTCTTGTCCGAAATGATAAAATTGCTTTCCGCACGTGAGAGGTGTCAACTGGAAAGTGCCATGAGACTTTCACTCTTCGCCTACGTGTTCCCAAAAACCTCCAGTTTTTGTTCCACCTACCCTCTCTCTTTACCATGAGATGATCTCAGACCCACAGCGGAAATTAGACAGGCCTCCATTAGAACATTAGAACAGAGAAAGTTTCAGCAATCTGACAATCTGACAGCCGCCCATCAAAACGCACATCACTCTCTGGATTTTGTCATAACGGTGATCTCAGCCAATTTAGGTAAGACTTGCTATGCAACTTTGCGTGCTTTGTGTTCATTTTTGCATTATGTTTTGCATGCTTTTACAGTGTTATAAAGAATATTTTAACAACGGTAAAACAATATTTTTCTTTGCATCTTTATTTAATTTGGGCGGCACATTTATGCTGCAGCATTATTTCGTGCCAAATGTTTTTTTTTTTTTTTAATTTAATTAATTAAAAATGGCAAACTAATTAATAATTATTTTTATTTTTTATTTTATTTTATTTTACTTTACTTTACTTTAAAGCTGTACATCTTAAACGTGATATTTTTTTAACTACCAAGCAGGTTTGATCCCTCATGCCGTTGCTGGACTTTTTGACATTATTTCGCGTGTGTGATTGTTCTGCACCAAGTTCTGAGATTTATTAAAGAAAGATGGGCAAAAGGTGAACTTTCATGTGATGCAAGCTTGAACATGACTTTGACTTGGACTGAATATGCTGGTTTGGGTGTGAGCTTAAACAAAAGGTTTCACATAAAAGTTTCAGGGGCAAATTGCAGGGTGGATTTATTGCCCTGAATGTATAATTGTTTAAATTAGGAGAAGAATTATGTTGAATGAAATGAAAATTGAAAGGAGACAAGGAAAAGCAAACATGTATCCACTGTTCGAATCTTGTTTAGGTAATAGAAAGTTTCCCATGGCTCCAGATTGTAGTTTCTAGCATCTGGACAATATAGTAAAAATGTCATTCAAAATGACTCAAATTGGCATAATTCCAGTTAGTTAAAATTCTCTGGTAATTTATAATATAATGGAATAATTTCTGGTAATTTAGGCCAGTTTTCACTTATTTTTTATTCCTTTAAATTGCATACAACTGTACAATTTTTTTCTAAATGTTTTTATTTTATACAGAAACACTATTAATATATCTAATTCAAATGTAAACATCATTGTCTTTACACAAGAATTATAAAAAAAAAAAGACACACTAAATATAAAACATGCTATTCAGCTCAATCATTTACATTTATCTGAATAATAACGTCAGTGCAAATATTGTCTTCAGATTTGTGTGGGCTTCATTTGTTTGTTTGTCATTTGTAAAAACACAAATGTCTTGCTATCCTCTCTCTCAGCTGGATAAACTGTCATTCTAATACAGTAAGGCCGCTTTCAGTTGTAATGAATGTGACCAGGAAATAATCCCGCAGTCATTTGCATGAACTCCACCGGTCTCTGCCGTGAACTTTGAGAACACAGCGTAGTGTTCCTGCGGGTTGATATTTTAATAAACTACCACAGCCTCATGATTTGTTTCTTTACAAATTAATCAAGGATTGTTATTTATTAATTCTCAAACAAACAGCCCACAGATTACACTGGGTAACTTGAATGACAGTTATTTTGAGGTTTGCAAGGTGACTGGTTAAAATCTTAGATGTGTTGTAATTTGTGGTCTGAAAGTCCCCTTTTATTGCCTCAAAATACTGTTAGCTTGATGTCTTTGAGGCTCTTTCCTAATATTATGAGATCTGATTATAGACTTTTTCGCTTAGTTTCGCATTTCAACACACTTTAAACATCCTGCTTGAAAAATACTATATTTTTTGGGGTCTCCGAGACCTCGTGATTATGTGCATAATTTGTGGTAAACAGAGAGGTAAATAATATTAATCAATCATAACTTTTGGTTAGTTCAGAGGAACTTATTAAAAGAGTAGAAAGGGAAAATAAGAGATGAGTTTTGAAATAATTATTATTCTTTTTACATGTAGATGGTTTTACAAATTATTTTTTCATTGCTATTAGCCCTTAAACATAAAAATCTCAAGTTATGAAATGCTGCCTTTGCTAATTAATGTCAGACTCTTAGACAAATATTTTTAACCATGTTGTCTGACACCTGAGCTTTTCAGTGAAAGAGAAATAGCTAGTTTAGTTCCTCCTCAGATCCCTAGTTGACTCACCACTAACGTAGAATCACAGAAATGTATCATTTACGACTTACAGAGAAAGCAATTTTAATGTAGTGAAAGCGTGGGGGAAGCAACTTTGCCAGAAAGCTGTGAATTTATGTCACTGTACGTCTGAGCTGACAAATATCAGCTCTCTAGAGTTGAACCACATTTTAAAGGTTGGGATTTAAATGTAAAAGTTTAAGACTTTCTTGAAAGTTTCTATTTGGTGGAGCGACCAGGGAGCGTCATGACAATATCAAGCTGGAATATTGAATGTCACTAGAGAAAAGTACATAATTTTACTGCTGACTTAAATAACGTGATTATATTAAAGTTTGCACTTGCACTGTTCAAAAATATAGCTAGGTTTTGTAGAAACGGGGGTTGTGTGTGTATGTAAGTGGGAGTGTGTGTATTTCTCGCCTCTGCTTGCTTGTGCAAGACGTTATAAGACCATCTCTGAGATGTTATCAGAAAGTGTGATACTGCATACAGATGTGGCTTTTAAATACAAGCTCAACATTTGTTAGCAGAGATACTTTTTCCAGTCGCTCCTTCTCGTGCTGCATTTGCTCTGCCTTTCATTCGACATTCTTCGCTTTCATGATTAGAGTTTGTTTCGTGATTAGAGTTTGTTCGTGCCATTTTTGCCTGTTATTTCCGGTTCGTTCAGATTATTTTTGATGTTGAGAACATCCAACACGTGCTTTTAGAGTTGATTTAAAGTAATAGTTAACTAAAAATGAAACTTCGTCTTCATTTCAAACCCATATGGTGAATTTTTTAAAGAATCAATACAACAGTTTGTAGCGACCACTTCTATCAAGCTCCAAAACTGCAGAAAAAGTGCCATGAGGGTGAGAAAATAAAGATAAAATGTTCATTTTTGGGTGAACTACTCCTATCTCATAGAGAGAAAACTTCTCAAAAGCAGAAGTGAACTTGATGTTCACCCAGTTGGAGGAGGTTGAACCCATCTATTGGCATAATTCTGGGTTTTGCTTTCATAACATCCCAAACAATTCCATCATATCCTTCTGGTCTTCCTCCGTCATGCCTCCTTCTCCCACCCTTGTTTCTCTATTAGCCGTTGTTTCTCAGCCGTGTGGTGAGTGTGTATCCTGTTTTTGACAGCAGGAGCCCACGTGCTCCGTCCTGCGCCGGTGAAGTGGCCAGCGGGGTGGGGAGGGAGGTGCGGGGTCTCAGGATGTCCTGAGAGGTGAAGGTTTCGCCTTCCTTTCCTGTCTGGGTCCTCACGTTGAGCGATGGAGCTCCGCTATCTGCCCCATCTGAATGTACTGCCAGGTGGTACTACGGCGAAGAGGGAACGGTTGAGTTTCTGCTTTGTTTTAAATTGACTGATTTGTCCTACGCTGAAAAAAATTGGCCTAGGATTTTATTTGAAACAATTTTCACTCAGAAATTGCTAGTAAATTTTAAAAATAATTAAAAAGAAAGGCAAGTAACAATATTAGGCTTCTTAAACATGAAATTCTTAAGTAGAAAGACTAAAACAAACTCCAACAATCTTGACAAACACTTTAAAAATAATTTTTACAGTGTATTTTTAAGTAGTTTGTGCAAAAATGAAGCTTCTTTCGTTATTTAGGCTACTCACCCTCATGTTTACCATAGTTTTGTGTGAGGAACAGTTATAGTTCACCCAAAATGAACAGGAACAGAATAGTTCACCCAAAAATGAAAATTATCCCTACTAGGTGTATATGACTTTCTTCTTTCAGCCGAATCGGAGTTACACCGTGTCCTAACTAGACGCGCCGCGACACGTGATAAAAGGTATCTTTTCCATGTTAATCTGAGTTTTTTTCCTAACTGGCCGCGACGGCGACACGCGACGTTTCTATTTTAGAAACGTTTTTTGTTTTTTGCGACGTCGCGGCTGGATCAACAACAAAGTATGGCAATGATAATCTCCGGTAATGTTTATGTGCTTTATTTAATGCTAAAAGCATCTAATGTGAGTTCGAATATCATTTTGTGTGTCTTTTGTGCCGTACTGAAAGCAACGGACAATTCACCTCAGATCTTCAAAATAAATGAAACGAAACAAGAACGTTTAAACTGTCAACTCATTGTGAACAGACAAGTGTATTCTATGACAAAGATTGTTTCAGTAACTCAGTATGTATTTTAATAATGTTAAAATGGTGTAATATTCATTAATTTTGATTATGTACTTATCCATTTCGTTGCGAATGCCGGGAGCTTGCCGAGAGATCCCGCCCACGCGCTCTTCTGATTGGCTGTGATTTTTTTTTTTTTTTTGATTGACTTTATCACGTCTCAAACGCGTCGCTTCTGGTGTGGACAGACAAATTGTTTGTTGCTGGAATCTTATCGCATCCTTACCGCGTCCTAACCAGACGCGGTACTATATTAAATAATATTCTGGCTCTTCCCAGTTTTGTAGTGGCATTGAATAGTGAATAGTTTTTGAAGCTCCAAAAAGTGCATCCATTCATCATAAAAGTAATTCATACGACTCCAGTGGGTTAATAAAGGCCTTCTGAAGTGAAGCGATGGGTTTTTGTACTTTACTTCACTCTTGTGAACACGCGTTGCCGGAATCCAGTTATTATAGTTTATAAACTTTTAAATATGGATATTTTTCTTACAAAAACCCATCACTTTGCTTCAGAAGGCATTTATTAACCCACTGGAGTCGTATGGGTTAGTTTTATGATGGGTGTATGCACTTTTTGAAGCTTCAAAAACTCGGGCACTATTCAATGCCATTACAAAGCTGGGAAGAGCCGGAATATTACTTAATATAACTCCGATTGTGTTCGGCTGAAAGAAGAAAGTCATATACACCTAGGATGGCTTGAGGGTGAGTAAATCATGGGATAATTTTCATTTTTGGGTGAACTGTTCCTTTAAGCAGCTAGATCTGATAGCGAGGCAGATATTTTTAACAAATATAATGATTAAGATTTCAGTCTGTTTCTCACACACTGAAAAAAAATTGGTATATGATTTACTTTGAAACATTTTTCACTCAGAAAAGTTCATAAACAATTCTGAAGAATCTGCAAGTAATGCAGTAAATTAACCATGAAGTTTTGAAGTAGAAAGACTGAAATAGTATTTTCTTGTAAGACGTACTCTAATAATCTTTGTGTACCTTTTCAATTTGTAAATATAACAAAGATTTCGAACATAGCACATACATCATAAGGACTACTTTTATGGTGCTTTTTTGGACCTTGACAGCTTGAACATTGTGCAAAATATCTCCTTTTGTGTTCCACAGTTTTAAAATGACATGAGGCTGAGTAGATTATGAATGAACTGTCCTTTTAAGATGTTGTTTTGGAGCAGTGGACTGTCCTAAAACATTCTTGTTGTGGTTTTTAAGTAGCTTTTAAACACTACGAGGTTATCCTCAACACCCACTGCTTCCTGAGAGATCTTCGGCCTTGAGACCGAGACCTGCGGTTGCTTAGAATTACCTGTTGTGTTCCTCGTAGCA
>CM077452.1:3200545-3385545 GCA_039654765.1 Mylopharyngodon piceus | reverse complement strand
AAAAGTCTGTCAGAGCTCTTTGGAAATACGACTTATGGCTCCACATCCGAACAACAGGTAATAACAAACTAGAGGTGACTTCTCTTGTAAGACCGACTGGCAGTTACCATCAATCATACTGTTGAGTCTTTCTGGCTTGTTTTGCATGTGCTGACATATGTGCTTGTCATTATATTTCTTATCTCAATTTCCAAGTTATGACACATTCACGTTTTACCAAGATTAAAAAGGATTAAGAACAATGCTGTCAGTACTGTCCTTTTGTATTTTTTTCTTTTCTTTTTTTAAACTAATGAAATATTTATGAAAGCCTGTTTTTGAATGAAACATAAAAATATAAAAATAAGAATTAGATAAAGTCACAATTATGAGATATAACATTGCAAAACACATTTTTATTTACTGCAGTCTTAAAGATCTGGTTCCCACTTTGGTTTAGGGTCCAATTCTCACTATTAACTAACTATTAACTATGACTTTTGCCTCAATAAACACCTAATTACTGCTTATTAATAGTTAGTAAGGTAGGATTGGGTAGGTTTAAGGGATGTAGAATATGGTCACACAGAATAAGGCATTAATATGTGCTTTATAAGTAGTAATAAACATCCTAGTAATATGCATGCTAATAAGCAACTAGTTAAAAGTGAGAATTGGACCCTTAACTAAGTGTTACTAAGATTTGCATTCAGTTACGTATTGACATTACAAAAAGATCACTATACTACATGCAAAATGTGCAGCAAGGATATCATGTCATTTTGCGTAAATTCTCAGCTTTGCTGGTTAAGGAAATCCAACTGTTGCTTTTTTACGATGCAACATTCTTTAACACTTGTGCGTGACGAGCGTGGAGAAGCTTCGCTTTAGCATTAATCTTCACGAGTCTGTTTAGAGCTTGAAGCTGTGCCATTTTTTGACAGTCAAATCCCTCCAAGCAAATAGCCGGAATATCTCTAGAACTACAAGTGCACTTGGAAGGAGCTGACAAATTCACACTTCCTGCACCTGGTTTGTGGATCAGCGCTCCTCAACTGGAGGAACAGGAATAATTTTAGCCTCGTCACAATAGGAACTTTATAGTGTAGACTTCTTGCAAGTGTTTATTTATAATGCACCAATGGTGGCGGGTTATTTTACAAGGATCTTTCTTGAGTGCACTTGGTTCCCAGGGAAAGGAGGGGGTCTTGTCCTTGGTATCTAAATCTGATTTGGGAAGACCGTATCAAGTTTGTGGTTCATGCTGACAGTGATTTGCAGCAAGAGATCGACCTGAACTGACTACTATCCAAACTTTTAGTTTGTGGCACCTCCTTACAAACAAATCCAATTCCTGTACTTTTACACACACAAACTTTTGTTTGCTTTGGGGTTAGGCAAATACACGAACAGAAAACTACGCCCTTCTGCCCAAACCTACCAAGGCTTGGCCAATTTCCTCTATGGTACATTGGCAAATCACTACTTGAAAAGAACAGATTGGTCCATTGAATTATTTTCTTCCAACAATTCAACCAAGTTGCTCAGCTTAACAGAAAACATTTGAGCTAAGCATTCAACCTTCCTCTTGTGCCTTAATGTAAACGTACAAGCTGCTTTTGTGTTTTCAGAGTGGATGAAAAAATACAGGAGGAACTGGAATCGGCCCACTTTTTTTTCTCTGCCACGGACCATCGGCACATTCCGTTTGTATTGTTACCCTGCTGTGTTTCCTGCAGCCTATTGCTTTTGTCCATGTCATACCCATTGTTTAAACTTCCTTTGTTCTTTCTCTGTAACAATGGGCATTATATATATATACAGAGAGCTAGAGAGTGAAAAAGAAGGGGAGAGATGCATTTTCCCTTGTGTTTGTTTTCTTTGGGTTGTCTTGTGTTTCTTTTGTCGTGCAGAGCGAGGGAGGAGGTGGAGGAGAGGTGTTTATAGACCTCGGCTAATTTTGAAATTGCCATCTCTTTCTTTCTTTCCTCCACTCTCTCAGTCTTGTCCTTCAGTGCAGAAGGGTTTGCTGTGCTACTTGAGATGGCCAGATACTTGACTAGAGTCTGGCATCTGTTTTCTGACAGTATGTTGACAGATTTGAACAACTCGGACATGCACACACACAACACAAACTCGCACAAATATTCTCTCCCGACACTGAGCGGCTCCTGAGCCCTGGAGACCCCGAATAAGTGGCTTCGGTGAAAGAGTTTGAATGGGGCGGCCTGTGTCTGGGCTCCACAAAAACCCTTCTGTTCCTTATGCAAAGCAGTCAGCTGTTTTTTTTCCCCCTGTGGTCTCTCTGTTCTTCCCAGACAGTAGCTGTACAAAACCGGAATACCCTTGTTAGTAATGCATTCTGACATGGTTTCTTGCTGAAATGTGAATTCAACATGAAATTGTTTTATGCACTGCATTTTACTTCTGTAATGTGACATATTTCTGGGTGAAACCGAATATTTAGCAGGGAAACATGTAGAGCGGGACTAGATTTTATTTATCAGGAGTTGATCGGATACTCCAAAGTGTCTCTATATGACGGTTGGATGGGATTGGTTGAAAAATAAGAGGGCTTGATGACATCAGCTGAAAAGCAAAGTCGTTTCAGAGGCGGAGCAAGTTGTTTTGGAGTTGTTTTCTTTTGAATAACATGCTCTGATGAATTTTATTTTTAGTTAATTTTTAATTTTTTGGTTTTGCAGAATGTGTGAGCCCAGTCCACCTGCTCTGCATCCCCATGCCAAGAGCAATGTGACCATGGTGGGTGTTGGTATCAAGCTTGAAGACGACGAATTGGGAGGTAGAGTTGTCAACCGGGAATCCTCTCCGGTCTGCGATTGGTCAGTTCGGCTGCCCTCGGACAGAGACGACTCTGAGAAGTCAGCTCCACATAACATACACTCCTCCTTGGTATGACCTGGAGTTTTATGATACGTTTATGAATTTTAGTCTTGTTTTATAAATTAAAGTTATTTGATATCAAGTCGGCTTTGACTTTTTCCCCATGTATGTTTTTTATAAGATATGAGGTTTCTGTAGTGAGGGTTTGTTTAACTTCATCGTTCCTGTGTTCTTCAGGAGAGTTCTCCAAGTAAAGAACCGCTGCGATCACACACACCTGCCAGTCAAGATGGAGGCAGCCGAGCCCACGAGAAGACTGACAGCAAACCTAACGTCAGTGAGGGTAAGGCCAACCGTTCCTTTACAAAAAATAAGGTCTTCATGGGGGGCTAATTAGCCTATTCGAACTCAGTCCATGGTGTTCATTGTGTTCCAATGTTTCAATGTCGTTGTTTTAGAGCAAAAAAGGGTTTTGAGCTTCAATTTTGAATAAGTGGTTTGTCCATGTAGGAGCCGATCGCTATTAAAGGGTTAGTTCACCCAAAAATAAAAAAATTCTGTCAATACTCACCCTCATGTCGTTCCAAACCCGTAAGACTTTCGTTCATCTTCGGATCACAAATGAAGATATTTTTGATGAAATCCGAGAGCTTTCTGTCCCTCCATTGGGAGTAATGCGCTTTGTTTGCGCAAAAAAACCCCAAAAAAACCCATAATTCACCTCTCTATATACAAAATAATATTATCCAAAGTGCGTTCATGGAACAACTTTCGGTCTTGAGACAACACGCATGCGTCATGGTGCTCCCCCTACTGGATTGCAGGTCAATATTTTCGTAAATAAAGTGGCAAATTATGGACGCACTCATGTCTCTTCATAAATTTGTCACATGGATTACTTTAATGATGTCTTTCCTATCGTTCTGGACCTTGGTTGTGTAAATTGCGTTGCTCCCAATGGAGGGACAGAGAGCTCTCGGATTTCACCAAAAATATCTTCATTTGTGTTCTGAAGGTAAACGAAGGTCTTACGGTTGTGGAATGACATGAGGATGAGTAATTAATGACAGAATTTTCATTTTTTTGGGTGAACTAACCCTGTAATGCAGTTTACACTGAAATGATCCAAATTCCTCTTTTGTTTCAAGCTCTATGAAGCATGTCAGTGATTTCATTTGTATGATACATTTCAAAGCATGCTCCTTGGTTATTAAAGAGTCCTCAAGTGTTTTCTCAAATAGCTTTGCTTTTGTTTTCACCCATTCCCTGGAATTGTTTAATTTTCCATTTTTCTTTTCTTATAACTGGGGTTTTAAGCTGTAGTTTTTTTAATACAGCATTTCTCTATCTACATGAAAAAAATATTATCTTCTCTATTGTGTCTCTATCTACTCTTTTTTCGATAACTTTTTATAAAAAAATATTTAAATGTATATTTTTTGCATCTTTTAATTGTTTTTGATATAATATTTTTAGTGATGCCCACAATTGAAAAGCTTCTGAATACGGACTGGAAAGAAAAGTTCCTTGGGAAGGGTCTTCAGGGCAGCGTCAACCTAAAAGGTGATTTTTTTTTTTTTTTTACTGCATACACAGTACATACACAGAACATACACTTTTCTTGCAAATCATTACGTGGAGCAACCATGTAGTGTTGTCTGTGTGTGTATGTGTGTTTCCATTGTGAATGGTTCATCTCATATTTGTTTTTCACTGACACCTTCTGTCTGACCACCAGCATGTGCGTATGTGTTTACAGGAACCCCAGAGAGTCTGGCAGAGAAGGAGCTTCAGTTGTTGTTGATGATAAACCAGCTCTCTGGTCTGCGAGAGCAGCTGTTAGGAGCTCATTCTGAGCAGAGGAATATGGCTGCTCTACTGCTGGAGAAACAGCAGCAACAGATGGAGTTGGCAAGACAGCAGCAAGAACAGGTGTGGAGACACTTTTAGCTGAACAAGTGACAAGGAAAAAGATGGAGCATTTGAAGAGGAACTGCAAAAAAGCAGTGTTATTTGATGTCAGGAAAAGCAATACGTGAATTAGTTTGGTTTCTAAATGCTGATTCTCTGTTTTAGATTGCCAAACAGCAGCAGCAGCTGATACAGCAGCAACATAAAATCAATTTACTGCAGCAGCAAATTCAGGTGAGAATGATGATTCAAAACCTTGCAGTTTACTTCACTGTATGAACTACTAGAAACTGGGTAGCATCTTACGATCTTAAAGGAATACTTCACCTAAAATGCAAAATCTAATCTAATATCTCCTTTTGTGTTTTAAAGTCAGCCTAAAATGGAAGTTGCGATAGTCTTTTCTTCCTTATTGTGACGTTTATCCTAGTGTAACAGCTTCTGGAATGAGAAAAAAATGTAGGGATTGTGTCCTCGGGATCCATTGATTGGATCACAGGAAGTTGGGGTGTTGCTTACTAAATGGAGGCAGATCTGAATGCCAGTTAGCAGTCAGTTGTGGAGGATATTTCGTCCCACCATCCACCGATACACACGTCATGAAGAAAACAGACATCGTTTTGAGGGGGAGGGCAGGTTAACGTTTTTGATTAAAGAGTAGGAGTGCACCAAAAAATAATGATGTGCATAAATGATAATAAACACTGTAATGTTCTGTACAAACTCAAAGTACAAATTATTTCATGGTGACTTTAAGGAAGAAATAAATTGATATAAGGTCATAACATGACAGTGAGTAAATAAAACTTACATTTTTGGGTGAATTGTTCCATTAGGATTATTTGGGCAGAGTGGAAATACAATTTAAGGTGACTTACGGTGTTCTTTGTGACCTTTGACCCAGCAGGTAAACATGCCGTATGTTATGATACCCGCCTTTCACCACAACGCCCAGCCGTTGCCAGTCACCTCTGAGGCCCAGATGGGTTTACCTCTGCACCCCGTTCCCTGCAAACCAGGTAAGGCCACACCAAACCCTCAAGAAAACTCCCTCAATTACCCTCCCTTCGGCCAATGGAGTGAATTGTTCGCACATCCTGATATAGGCCTACCTATTGGCATATTGAGCAACTGTTAGCTTTTACAATAAGAGTTTGTTAGGACACAGGATTCAGCCATCTGTTATCTTCAGATGGATCAAATAGCATCTGTCAAAAATCTCTAAATAATTGACTTCAAATATTATCCTTTGTTGGTTATTTGAAAAACTTGTTTGCTCTTGCGCCTTTCAGCGCAAGCTTATCAGCTGTGGTTTGTAGTTTTAGTTAATATGTAGCATGGTGCAAAGCTGAACTGAAAGAGTTAATATGCTATTCTATGCTAAAGGAAACAAAAAAACTTGCTATTCTAGAAACGTATCAACTGCAAAATAACTTTTTCTTTCCTTAATGCGTGTTCGTCTGAAGGTCTGTTCTGTAATATAAGTAGTTATTGCATGAATTGATGGTTTTGATCATGTCTTTGGTCCCCTTAGAAAGAACGTCATAAAGAAAGACTCATTGAAAGGTCTGCCCGAGTGATTTCTTTGCACATACACTGAAGAACGGCTCAGGGCTGTCCATTGAATTATAGTGCATATTGATCACGTACAATCCAGACCGCGTTCTTTGCATTGACATCTGTAATCTATGGCACTGTGCCCTCGCTCGGCTAAAAGACTCTTGTGAATGCACAACTTTGATGCTGTATGCATGTACTCCATTCACTTAGAAGATGAAGGGTAGAAGGAAAGAACAAGGAACAATAGAACAAGTGTATGAGCTAGTCGGCTAGCAGCATGCTTGACACAATCGAGCCGGCATTGTAAAGAAACCTGAAATATAGGACTCAAGCAAATATGAGCTCAAAGAGTTTATCCAGCTGGTAATTAGAAATGTTTTTAGGCGATACACACTTAGCAGTTTTCAATGCTATGTGTCTTAGAAGTCATTAAGGATACAGACCATTTGGACTGATAGTAGCTTTGATTTTGATTTGCTTTTAACCTGTGAAATAGAAACATTGACCCGAAACCTGATAGTTGGCCAAGTCCCGTTGGGCTCGGGTCTAGTAGAAGATCTCTTGAATGCTCACTGACCATATATGTTTGTAAATCCTTAAGTTTCAGTCTTTTAAATGTACTTGTTTGTTTGTTTTTAGTGGATTATCCCATGCAGTTGCTGCCCAATCCACACTCCACCCCGGTCAAAAGGTCCAGTGGTACAGTCTTTCGCCAGGTACACTCTCTAGCACTGATCTGCAGGTCATCTCAGATGTTTCACTTTGTTGTATTTATTAATGATGAATCTCAAAATGACTTTGTACTCAAGGACACCAATCAACCTCTCAACCTCACGGCTAAACCCAAGACCCCAAGTCCCCAGGCACTGGAACTGGCCCACTTGCAGACAGGGTACCGACCCAGAGATCTGCCCCACAGCCCTCCTCGATCTGCCCTCAGCCTGAGTATGACACTACACCACACCGACACACCCAGTCTCCAACATAACAGTTTGCTTGAGAGGTTGAAGCAGTGATTTGACATGTTGAAAAATTTTGTTACAATTGATCTTGCAACTACCTCTCAAACCACAGTGCTGTTTAGTAGATCTAGACTTTTTCTTTTACAGTTACACAACAAGTTTTTACAACGTATTGCTTAGTATTTATGTTGTGCTGTCAGACGTGTCAGAAAATATCTCTACCTCTTTATGAGTCAGACATGTCCACTGTGGTTTTCCTGCTGTACTCTCATGGCATTGTTTAAAGAGGGAAGTCCTTGAGGTTCACATTCAGTAAAAATGACTCTCTGCACCCTGTTAGAAAGGACCCATCTTAGGGTTCCCACTGCCAACACGCCTCTATCCCGAGTATTAACGGCAGTTGTCAGCAGTTCAGAAAACCTGTTCCCCCTTCGAACCAGCCCCTGAGAATGTGTCAGCACCTCAGACGTGACTGTTTGTCTTAAGCCTTTGGACTCAAGACTGGGGTCTTGTCCTGGATCGGATCATATACTTGAGATCGAGCCAAGAGCTTTATTTGTCCATCACAAGACGGAGAGGGATAAATGTATCTCTCTTGACCTTGTCTAAAGTTTCCTTTCTCTCTCGCCCTTTCACTCTTTAGGCTTCTTGGGAGAGGGTGATGTTGTGACACAAGCCATTCATGATGCCCAGCAGCTGTTGCGTGGAGGACAAGGCCCGACGGGCAGAGAGAGGGACCGTGAGAGAGACAACAACACAAGGCTGGTAAGTCAGCGTCTTAGCACACACACACACAAACACGTGCTCACATGCTCCACACCCCAGTTCTCCAAGGTTCCTCGGTGGCACCTGGGGCCCGCTGTTTGTCACCATTGGTCATGCTTCAAGGCTGAAGCATCGGGGCAAGTATCCATTAATGGCCCGCACTTGAAACGGCCCTTTTTCAGAACACCCACTGTGTTACAGGAGAAGAGGGGCGGTCAGGGTCAGCGATGGATATTAGTTTACAGAAGTTCATGATATCGGTTAAACAAGGGGTACATTCCCCTTTCAGCCAAGAACAGCTGCTATTAGAGTCCTCCCGCAACTTGTATGTTCACTTGTTTGTGTTCGTGGCAATTGTGGAATAGCCTCAAGTCTCCATAGACACCTGTTTCGACAACCACTTTGTTGCTCCTTTTGAGTTCAGTTTCACCGCAGGGAGATATGACAGTGATTTCGCCTTTGTTGTCAACTGGGTTTTGAAGCATTCCACTTAAACCTGTTTTTACAGCTTGACACTTGTAGAACTGTATTGGATGCTCTTGAATATCCAGGTAGACATTGACAACAATGCCAAGCCATTCGAAAGGGAGAAGAATATAGCTCATTTATGTTTGAAATTCAAAAGTATATCTGTCAACCACAAATGTCCCTGGGGCCCTTTTGTGTTTCTCGGCATAGGTGGGGCTGAGATGCTTTTGTAATGTTGACCAGCTTCTGTAGCACCAGTGCTAATATAATAAACCAATTGCTGTGCCAGCTGGATGCAATGATCAATGATTAATGTTTTTATATATGTCTTACATAAGCCGTCTTTTCATCTTGATTGATTATAAGGAGGCGTCTCGAGACCGGATGGATGACGGACAGTCCCTGAGGACGAATGAGGACCACCTCAGCAGTGACTCTGAGGGTACGTATGGGTCATGATGGTCAACTTCAATTTTCTTCTTTTTTTTAGTTTTTTTTTTTATATTAGGTGTCTGTAACTACTATGTACTTACACCAAAAAATAAATACAATGTACTTATTGTATTCACGTTGTTTTGCTGCTACTGAGGTGGGATACGGGTAAGGTTAGGGTCATGATTAATGATATGAGTAGGTTTAAGGGTGGGTTAAAGGGAAGATAAGGGTTAACAGTGTAATTATTGATAACAAAAATTAATTACAGATGTTAGTACATTACAATGTAAAAACATGTATGTACATAATAAGTACACTGTATCAAATGATTAATTTAAATGTTAGTACATAGTAGTTAAAGCCACCTAATATAAAGTGGGAATGTTTTTTCTTTATTTTTTTCAGTGGTACATTAATTAGCATGCTGCCTGCGTGTTTTACTTTAGCTGTTGGGTAGTTCGCATGGGACGGTGTCTTTGAATTAATTTCCTTTACTGATACAGCCATACACATTCAAATTGATGTTGTGCTGCATCTGTTTCTTAAAGTGATACTGTGTAAACTTAAAAATAGATCCCTGCATTGTTTTCCATTCTGTTGCAAACCGTTTTGGTCTTTTATAAACGCCCCTTAAGAAACACGTCCATTTCGGGATCATCTCATGCCAATCTAATTGTACATGGCTACCAGGTTAGACAGGTTAGCTGACTAGTCATTCAGGAAACCTTCGGAATAGCTGATTTTGAGATATGTAGTTTTGCATGTCACTAGTACGCAAATTTTTTAATCAAGGAATTTCAGTTGATTTTCTGATCAAATAAGCAATTGCCTTACAAATGCATCTGAATTTATGACCATTTCTAATACAATAAAAACCTCTTTGGCATGCAGTAAACACAGATGCCACCTGCCTGTGTAATTGCATTTGGCTGCAGGGCGTGTAGTCAAACAAAAGGAAGTTTTGTGTGTCTAGACTGATTGTTTTGTTTTTAATCTTGTTGTTCCCAACAGGACAGATGGCAATCTCTGGTGTGGGAAGCTATGGTGAATCCCGGACTCCCTCCTCTGGCCACATCAAACGTCCCATGAACGCCTTCATGGTGTGGGCTAAAGACGAAAGGCGACGTATCCTGCAGGCGTTCCCTGACATGCACAACTCCAGTATCAGCAAGATCCTTGGTAAACCTTCGTTTTGAGAAGACATTTTGAATTTTTAGTGATTTAGTGATTGATACTAATCTTTAGATCGTTTACTGGTAATATTATCGGATTATTCTTATATTTGAAAATTCTCCTGTTACATGCACATATAAATGACTGGTACAAGAAAACAAGTAACTCTAATTTGCAAATTGTAATTGTTGTACTTGGTCTTTCGCTCTTCCCAAGGGCCAATCATCAGTTCATGTTATATTCATGTCTTTATTTGTTAATCGTAATATAAGCACAGCTAGCTTTGTCCGTCAAAGTGTTTTTTTGTCTTCTTGTCAAAGAAAAATGTTGCTGTTAAATATTTTTCACCATAGTCATCAATGAAATGAAAGCTCAAGTGACTGTAATGTCTCTAATCCTTCCTCTTTGTGGATTCTGAAGCACCTGTTCTGACAACATTGTCCTCATTGTTGTATTATTACTTCATCTCTTTTAACCCCTCTATCTTTCTCTTGAGATCAGTTGTTTATTGTTGGGTTGGGCTGGGGGGTTATGGGAACGGTGGGTTCTTTATGCTCACAGCTAATCCTACAGTCAGCAGTTTAAGTGTTACTCTGTAAAACACATCTATATTTTCAAACTTGTAACTTGCTGTTGCCCCCTGGAATAGAGTGGAGGACAGAAGGTCTTAGGGGGATGAAAAGGGGGTCACACAAGGGCACATACAGCCACCTGGCTCCTGGGGTGACAGGAAAACAACACCCAGAACTTCAGCCCCCTCATCCCTTGCTGCACCTCTGCCTTCCTCAGTTCTTTCCTTTCACAAAACACTTGCATTCCATTCCATTGTGGTGCTATTGACACCCTCCTGATTCAAGCTTTTTTGGCCTGCAGCTCTTTCTGGTACACACCTAAGTTTCTGTCAGCTTCCTACCTTTTTAGCCAGCAGTACACTTTAAGCGTAGGCAGCGTTGCACGCATACAGTCAATAAACCGAATTCTTACAAAGTCAAACATTCCCAACATGCAGCAAATTAGGTCAGTGAATTCTTCAGGTCGCTGATTGTTTTTTTTTCTTTGCACTCCTTTGTACTTTCACTCTGAATTATCTCTCTCTTCCTGGTCGTTGTGGAATTTAAACTCACAGACTCTTGGAATCTCAAAAATACCACTGTAAAACCTGCTCCAAACACACAATGTGTCTAAAAGTACAGTATGTTGACATTTCCTTCTAATAAACTGGTTTGACTATTTTAGCTTCATTCATTACTAACAGGTGCAGAAATTCAATTATACAGGCATGCAATCTCCTTGGGTGTAACCCCTCAGGTCCTGCTCGCCCCCGCACTGTACAGGCCTTGAACCCGGGTCGCCAGTGTGGGACGCGGGCCCGCTAACAAGGACGCTAAAGACCGCAGTCTCTAGCATCAGTCGCTAGTGCGCCTCTTGAGATCAGGGGAGTGAGGTTTACCTGCCCAGCTCTCACTAGCTGGCCACCGTTAAACTCACCCCCCTAAACCTCACTCCCATCTGGGTCACGGCACCAGTGTAACCCCTCAGGTCCAAGCGTGCCACATGAGTCCTGAAAAGTGAAGCCAAAGCGTCTCGATCACCCCCAGGTGGCTGGAAGCAGTATAGGTCACAAACCCCACCCTCTCCATGAAATGTAATGAGACATGAGACAAACTAAACAATCAAATTGGACATTGATATCGCGGTTCCACTTCGTGCTCACTACTGCACAGACTCGGGCTCCAAGTTCACAATGCGCAGACTCGAGACTCAAGATGTCAGCGCCATATCGGCACACTAACGGCTTCAGTTACTACAATGAAAGAGAGTGAAGGTGCGTCGTCCATATTTTTTTAGTCTATGCTCAGGTCCTATTTGCCTCTCTCTGTACGGGCCTTGAACCCGTGTCGCTGGCATGGAAGGCAGGCGCGTTAACAAGGACGCTAAAGACAGCAGTCTCTAGTGTGCCTCTTGAGATCAAGGGAGTGAGATTTACCTGCACAGCTCTCACTAGCTGGCCACCGTTACACTACCCTCCCTAAACTTCACTCCCATCCGGGTCATGGCACCAATGTAACCCCTCGGGTCCACGCCAGCTTGGGAGGCGGGCGCGTTAACAAGGACGCTAAAGACTGCAGTCTCTAGTGTGCCTCTTGAGATCAGGGGAGTGAGGTTTACCTACACAGCTCTAACTAGCTGGCCTCCGTTACATAGGCTAAATTTTTTAGTGTACCTTTATTTTCCAGTATCAATCAAGTATGTCATATTTCTGTTTGGGAGGACAAGCTCCCATGATTTTGACATTAAATGTTCAACAAGCACATGTTCCGGTGTCCACATACATGTTGTTTTCCTTATGTTATATAATACCTTACCCTGTCTTCCCTCTTTGTTGCCCCTTCAGGTTCCCGTTGGAAGTCCATGTCCAATCAGGAGAAGCAGCCGTATTACGAAGAGCAGGCCAGATTGAGTCGGCAGCACCTGGAACGTTACCCAGACTACAAATACAAACCCCGACCAAAGCGCACCTGTATTGTAGAGGGAAGACGACTGCGGGTGGGAGAGTACAAAGCCATGATGAAGAGCCGACGACAGGAGCAACGAGTAACGTACCCTCCGAGGTGATGCCCACAGATGTACTCAACATGTTCATTTTTCAGAGATGGATTCAGTTGTAGAATGTATTCGGTAGTCTAGTGAATAATGATGTGCCCCCTTACAATTGACATTTATTCCCACAGTCAATCAGAGCAGCAGCTACCGTACCCCTCCAGTGAAGGACAGTACCCGACCACGCCTGTGTCCATGGCCTTGCCCTTGCACCCTGCCCTCCTGGAGCACTACCTCCCCCGGGGTCTGGAGCCCCCGCAGGGCCGAAGTGACGAGACGAGGGAGGCCGCACGGCCCAGACAGCCCTACAGCGAAGGCGAAGAGAGTGACACGGGCGAACGCAGTGAGGGAGAGCTGGTTGTCCTCACCGACTGAGATGGAACGAGGAAAGGATAGGAGGACAGAGAGGGTGGAAAATGCAAACGAGGGGGAATGAGATGGAGAAAATAATCGGGAGATTTTGGAATCCCTACAAACTTGATGGTGTCCAAAAAATGGTTTAGGTCAGTGTTTTCCAGTCCAGTTGTGAGGATGTCCTTGCAAACTGGTTTCAAACCTGCCAGATCGGTCGTTTGGTCCTCTAGGTTTGGTTAGGAAGGCAGCAGACATGATGACAAGTAGTTAAACAAAGGATAGATATTAATTTTTCTAATTTTTCCAGTGGTGTAAGCCAGACATCCAGGATACTTACTGACCACAGCCTGAAAAAAGCAAGACTTTTTCAGTCTACAATATTCGCTGTTAGACTACAGATCGTTTGAAAGCACTGTGGAGCTGGTGTGCAAAAAATTGTCTACTGCACATATTAAGTAAATGTTGTCTGCAAAGTGCATAAGAAAATGCAAGAGAATCGGCTCTTCTAGAAGAGGTATAGATAGGTATATTCACGGTTGACTTGTTTGAAAAAGTTCCACATTATATAGTGTCAAATGATAGAATGCATAAGAAGGAATGGTTCACCCAAAAAGAAAATGAGATTAGAGTGAGTAAACGATGACAAAAATATAATTTTTGGATGAACCATTTCTTTAAATAGCCAATGGATGGAGAGCTCTGAATCATTAGCCATAGAAAAAAAAAATACTAAAGCCTTTGTGCTTTATAATGATTCTTGATGTCACCAGGGTTTTCCTGCAAAAGTTCCTGTTAAGACTGTGCCAAGGTACTTTCCAGAGCTCAAGGGCTGAGCAAAAAAAGAAAACAAGTGGACTTGGAAAAAGGAAGGAACATTCCTGAACTCCTTGTCCAGTTTATTATATATAGTTATCAGATAATGACGAGTATAGGCTGTTCTGTTACAGAGATTTAAGTAGCCTGCCCCTTTAAGACTCTGAAGGCAGTGAAGGACTGCAGACTTTCTTCAGGTTGGTGGCGTCCTCTGCTGTTTGAATCTGGGTACTGCACTTAAAATATTCCCCTAGGTCAAAATCTTTTTTTTTTTAATTTAGTGCAGAATAATCACTTGAAATGCACTTTTTCCATCTAATATATTTTTTCATACCCTCATGACTCATAATAGAACAATTTTTTTTCAGAGTAGAATTTTGCACTTGTGTATATATATGCAAATAATTTCTACTATTCATTTTGTGAAAGGAGATGTGAATAATACCCCTCAAATTACTCCCATTTTTTAAATTTTGGTTTACTTTTCTATTTTAGTGTGTGTGTATATATAGAGTGAGTTTGTGCTGAAGAAAATAATTGAGTTACCATTCCAGCAGTTCTCTTGACTAGGTCCATATTATTGGGCTGCTAGTCAATTTACAATTGAGCTGAAATGTAAACATTTTGTGAAAGAAAAAAAAACCTTTATATTTTAAAGAGGAGATTTTAGAAAGGATTTGCCGCTGAATGGATTGCTATGCTAAACCTTATATGTTAAAGAAAATGATGAAATGATGTATAAAACTGGACACAGAAATACAGTTTGTATTTTATCTGTAGAGGGAACCGGGGGGTAAAAAGTTGCAATCCAGACACGTTGCAAAACCAGCTGATGTAAAATATAGATAGACTTTATTTTGTTTATAAAAGTGTATAATTTAAAGGTGTACATGTTTTTTTTTTCTTTTTTCTGTATGTTGCATTTTTCCAAGCAAGTTTTGTGGTTTGTTTTTGAAGCATAAATAAAAATGTTATGTTTACTTTTTTGGTTTAGGTTCATTTATTTATATATATATTGTGATATGTCTCAGTAGGATTATGCAGTCAGTAAGTAATTTGTGTTAACAATTAATCTAAGTCACAAACATATATCTAAGTAAGGGATAATATACAGTTAGATAGACATTATCACATAAATATTATCCGGTCATCATTCAAAGGCACAATATGTAGTTTTTCGCCACTAGAGGTCGCTTATTCAAAAAAAGGCGTAGCTTGATGACGCCTTGATTTCACGGAATCATGAGAGGTGTTCACTTCTACAGCCAGTGGAAAAGAATTGGGACAGGACTCGGGCAGAAATCATGTTCATGGATGAGATTATTAACGTTACTGTAGTATGAAGCAGAGCAGGGCCGAGTGCTGTGAGAGTTGAACGAGGCAGTTGGAGCGATTGCTAATGAGAAATGAGAGCGATACATGTCTCGAGATCAGCGCAACTTTTATTACGCTGCAGTCGCCGCTTCTGCTTCTTCTGGTCATGAGTATGGTAGGGTAAAACAGCGCTGTTTATCATATTAGATGTATTTGTGTGTTGAAAGTTGTTATAATGCTACTATGCGTTCGCTCGGCGGCTACTATGAGACACTTGTTGCACACTGCAGTAAGCTAGGTTGTTATTAGTCATGATAAAACATGGTACTCACAGTAAATCAAGAAAACAAGATTTGAACAATAAGACTTACTGTGTTGAGCTATATAACATGATTAGTTTTCTGTCGATGAATGTATCCATCCAAACAGTTGCTCACCTGACTAATAAAACAATAGATTAAAGCGTCTTTGGTGTTTCCATTTTAGACGCACTCGCGAACTTCCCTAAGCACTTCCCCTCGGGGGAATCCGTGCCACCATTTTGAAGTGCGTTCCACTTCGTGAAGTAGACGAGGTAAGTTTATATGGACAGACCCTCGTCCCCTCGATTTTGACCGAGGGAGCGAGTCTACTGTACACTTCAGGCAGCTCCATAACCCACAATGCAACACGATTGTGACGTCACCGCATATCGCGTTTAATTTACCTCACCACAAACAACTCTATATTATTTTTTTAAATATTTAAAACACATATATACATATATAATGCTGCATTAAACAATTTTGTAAGGGGAAAAAATAAAAGTGATCAAGGGCTTAGGACGTTCCAATTCAGCCTATTGCAAAGGTTCCGCCAGTAGTGGGCACTCATGCAACGTAAGCAATGACGTACATCCGAGTCAACGAGACAGAAAAGTTAGTGAGGGAAGGGCATTAAAAAACGAACTGGAACGCAGCCTTGACTCGGATGTACGTCATTGCTTACGTTGCATGAGTGCCCTCTACTGGCGGAACCTTTGCAATAGGCTGAATTGGAACGTCCTAAGCCCTTGATCACTTGGAATCCGCAATGGAGTTGATTTATTATTTATTTTTTCCCCTTACGAAATTGTTTAATGCAGCATTCTGTATGTATATAGGTGTGTTTGGGTTGTTTTAAATATTCTAAAAAATAATTAATATATCATAGAGTGGGGTAAATTAAACGCGATATACGGTGACGTCACAATCGTGTATATGGAGCTGCCTTAAGTGTACATATGAAGCAGACAGGGAGCGAGGGTCTGTCCATATAAACTTCCCTCGTCCACTTCACAAAGTGGAACGCACTTCAAAATGGCGGCAGGGATTCCCCCGAGGGGAAGTGCTTAGGGAAGTTTGCGAGTGCGTGTCTAAAATTGGAGTGGAACGCAGCCCATGTCCTAGCTAAAATTGCTTATTTCTCTGGATTTAAACCAAGCGGTAACCTCCCCCAGTTTCTCTTGAAGCCAATACGGAAGTGACTTAAACTGCGATTCATCGACTGGCCGCTAGGGACAGGCTCCAAAAGAGAGCAGAATCTCATTGAGCCCCATGTTAAAATGGCCAACTTTACAGCAGAAAAAAACATGTTTACAGCCTGGATCAAATTGTGGTTTTGGTCTATACAGCTAATTTTGCCCTTCATGACAACTCTGAGGGGGGTGAATTTTTTTTATAACTTATCCATTTAAATTATATGAAGCCTTAAAGTTCTGCATAATTAAGTGCGTGGTCTCTTGAGTGACAGGTTTGCCGCTGCTGTCTGTGAGCCGTCATGTTACCTCAGCTAATTCCAGCCGCTGAATTTGGCATCTCTGCCGTGTTTGTGCTTTTTTTCGGGATTATTTTATACAATTATAAAATAATATGGCTTGCTGCGTTAATGGTCGAGACTCGAGACAGATGTGCGTCTGTGTACATGTGCACACATGCGGAAGATAAACAGAACACACGTTGTTGGATCGTGGCATTGGCTAAAAGTTTTGTTCCTGAGATTTACTACAATGACAATGGCGGGAAGATATAAAACTCCGACAGCACTGCTTGGATATTATAACTAAAACTGCTGCATTTTGAAAAATTATACTTTGGACGCGGGCTCATTTGTTTGTAAGATACGATCATATTTACAACACAAACTGCTCAGGTTGCATAATTTCCTGAAGAACGATGATTGAGAGCAGATCATTCAGAAGAAATGTGATGCAAACAATGAATAATATATCAATATTTCATGGATTTAACGCTTTTGTGGACAAAAAGTACTGTTTTTTTGTTTTTCAATGGACATTTTACCCAAGTGCCACGGATTGGATTCATCTCGCGATCGCTATTTCATTATAAAGGTATGAAGTCCCGTTTGATTTTTCATGTTGTTATTTGCACACCCGACACATATCACAATTACTGGTGTTGGAGCATCTATATCGTAAAAAAAACATTTAGAACTTTCATATGATATAACTTGTTATCTTTATTAATATTTTAGATAGTATCTAAGATAGATAGCTCCTTTGCCTGCTAACATGATCACGTCGCGCTAGGCGGGCGTGGTTTCAGCAACCTCAGTTCCAACCACGTCCCGCCTCTTTGCCCATTTTCAGTTATCCGGAAGTGACGTGCGGTGACGCGCTACTAAGATGGCAGCGGCCTCATTTTCAGAAATCAACGGGTGACGTCACGGACACTACGTCCATATTTTTTTTTTACAGTCTATGATTTAAACATTCTTGGAAACATTTAGGATAATGTAAGCACACAACTCAACAAAATATATAACAATGTTCTAGTGGTTTTTGGATATTTTAATAAAAAAAAAAATCTTATCGTGCCTTCATTTGTCAATAGTTCAGACAACCGTGAAGGAATTAGAGGATTTACTGACAAATAGACATGACTCTCATAACAAAGCAGAATATACATTTGCGCTGGCATGTGCCTGACCACTTCTGAAAAAGAAAGAGAAAAAAAAAAAAAAGTCATCGCCTGTCCTTTATTAGCTAAAAATGCCATCTTGCGTTTCAGCTATCCATTGTAGAGAAAATTACTTAAGCAGTAACATCAATATATATTTTTTATATATCACTATAATAATGATGCGAGGCCAATTGTTTTCGACGTTGTAATACTTCTTTGCGGAAGCTGTTTTTTTTCTCTCTCCATACACTGTTTTGGCTCAGTCGTACAACTGAGACTTGCAGAAAGCTGGTCCCTCCACATTAGCGCTGAGGATGTTTCCCTGCATGTGTAACTGCATTGTGCTTGTTTGATTCAGGATATCCTCAATAGTAGTCTTCCTGTGCTTACCGGGACAAAATGCAGGTCACCGTCCACAGGAGACAGGCAAAAGTTCAACGAGGAAACTGAAGTGTTTGACCAGGTGTGGTGCAAAAGACTCGCAATTCACTTGGGGTTACCAGAGGCAAATTTGGCATTTTAATGCACAGTACAGATGTATTCTAGCATATCAAAGAAAAAAAAAAAAGCAACTTTTTTTTACAAAGGCAAATGCACAAACAGATCCAACTCTGACATTTTAATGGAAATTTTTGGAATAATTAATAAATTATTCTCCAACAGTTGAATAGAAGCGAAAACATTGTACAGTGTTTTTCACAATATTTCACAGTATTTACAAACTCCTTATCAGTGCCGAAAGCATCGCTGCACTATAATAGCGCCCCCTGCTGGTCTCCAGCAAACACACTTGGGTCCATGCCAACCTAACAACCCAATACACTCCCAGTTCAGTTAAATATACAAAACAAGTAGAAATATTAAAGATATAAGGATAAATGAAACATTATCTGTACATTGTTTCAGTACATTCACAAAAGAACTGATCTCAAATAAAGCGCAAACTGTGAAGCAGACTTGTTTGGTATCATAACAATAAAAATCCCAACACAGATGCTTCCTGTAAACATCCCTTTTAAGAGCAGAGGTTTAAAAAGGGATATTTACAAGGTCATTTCAAATCATAGAGAATATATATATATATATACACACACACACAGAGGTGGTGCTATGAAATGTCTAGGATGTTAAAATTTACTTTGTTGCACCATAAGTCTCAATTCCAAAGGGAATAAACAGTTGTGGCCACATTGAAATTTTCATATTAAAGTGGAAAAATATAATCTCGCTTCAACAAAATTAAACTTTCCAAAAAAACAGGAATGGTGCTTGTAAACATTTCCCCCCTTCACATTAGAAATGTACTTCACATCATAAAAGAAAATTGATAAGTAACTAATATTTTACAAACAGAAGTGGTTTTCTCGGTGGACACATTCACATATGTTCATCTACACTGATATCTTGCCATTGCACTCCTGTTATATGAACATGTTGTTCAAATTCATAACATTCTTCATGCATGTATGGAATATGCAGCTTATATAAATATTTTTTTTTACTTTTTCAGTCATCAGTCATCATGGACCACAAAGTGACAAATAAGTAAAAATCCATCAACTGACCTTAAATGTTGAATCTCATGGAAACTGTCAAAAGCTTGTCCGGGTTATATTTCACCACAAAATATGATGACATTATGAATAAAGAATCAGCATATTTTATTAGATTTTTTTTCATTTTGACAATTTATCCTAACAGCTTAATGAGAAAAATGCACTCTCATTACTGTAATGTACATAATATTATTTAAATTGTACAGTGTGGTGAAATATGGCCTGGAAATGTTTCCACAAGATTGACCTTAAAATCGCAGATCAAGTTTCAGAACCAAGCAGCGACAAGTGAGCAGAACCGAAACAAAGTATATTAGCACAGAGCTATCAGGCAGTTCCAACTCATTAGAGAAACACTGGCTACAAAATTATTCATGGTTTTGTTGAAGGGCCTCTTGCTTTCAGTCGTCGCCTGCGGCTCAAACTGTTTCATTATTAACCTGCACCTGACACAGAGCCAGAGACACCTCAGAGATTTCACTGTGACCCCACAGCTCAAACGCAACGTCTAGCTTCAGTTTCAAGACGATCTGAAAATGACTGCTGTACTAATTGATCAGGGACTGATCTGGTTGTCAGTAAAAGGACACTTGGGTTCAAGAAGCTGCCAGAGAGATAGTGATTCCAGTTATACACATACTGACTCCTATAGTGGTGCAGGTATGACGTCGCCGCTGGTTCCTTTGCGATTTTCCTATGAGGTTTTATAATGGGGGTTTTCAATTTATGAGTAAAATAAAGCCTGTGGTATACATAACTTGATGATACTTTGGCGTTTTGTTCTACAATGTACACTGCACACACTAAACTGTCTATCTAGTTACTTATTAAAAATGTATGTTTTCAAAACTGAACATGACTGCTTCAAAATTTGCGTTTTCGCTATGGGTGTGTAATTTATTTTGTAGAAAACCTAAAAGTATAGTCAAGTTATGTTTACCACAGGCTTTATTTTACACATAAAGCGAACCCCCCCTTCAGACAACAACATAGTGTAGGTCCAGATCTGGCCCACATCTGGTACGTGTGGAATCCACATGTACCAGATGTGGGCCGGATCTGGGCCGACACTATGTTGCTGTCTGGGCCATTATAAAACCCCACAGGAAAATCTTTAAAGGAACCAGCGGCAAATTAGTCGTTCGGGTTCTGACATCATACCTGTACCACTCTATAGGGAGGGATCTCACAAAAACATTACAGGTCACATTTCACCCCAAAATTAAAAGTGAAAAAATAAATTAAATTTTGCATAAAAAGAAAATATAACCTGTTTTGGGGCCATTAAGATCTCTTGCAGTCTGACATTTTCCCTCCTCAAATTCACACTTTTTTCCCCTTAATTCTCATTCTTCTCAATGCTTTCCATTGGATTCTCATTACTTTAATACAGTAATTTGAAATTTACATACTAATTGTCATGAAAATAATGTTACAATGCAATACATCTTAATAGTCATTGAAAGGCTTAATTTCTCTTTGCAAAATATAATTGTTTTTGCTTCTTTTGGGGATATGGCCTGGCATGTTCTTGACAGATTCCCCTAATTATCTCTCCTCTAAGTTTACAGTACAATGAGTGACTAAAATGGTGCAATTCTTGGCATTTTCGATATGCATGACAAAATAAACAGATGATTTTTGTGCTTTGTGGGGCTCTAGCAGGTTTCTACTGGAATGTTTTACACAGACAAAAATGGCAAAAGCACGACAAAGAAATAAAATGCAATTTAAATAACGCATTTTTAGAAGAGACTGTGAACTGATCTTCTATCTCTTGTTGTAGACGACAGAATTTTAGATGCACAGTATTGAATCGAGATGAAATTCTAACTGTTTTGAAAGGGGACACTTTCAAACCACATAGAACCAGAAAGTCCAGGTATTTTCTCCAGTGAGATGGCAATTACATCCCTAAGTCTGCATTTAATATTCTGAACTTAAATAATCTTGTCCTTTTCGCTCCAGGACATCCTCACAGATGGTGACCTGAATCAAACTACACAACACTGTTACATAAATATTGCCCCCTTTTCCAGTTTTGGAAAACCATTAGATTGATATTTAAGGGGGGTTTGACATTAGGAATGAGATTAGAGATCATTGAGCAGATAATGACTTTCAAATCTCAGTTTGAGCTTTGCCAGGTGATGCAGACGCATTTAGGACAGAGAGCGAGAAAAGGAGGGGGAAGCGGGAAGCAGGCTGTAATATTCCACAGCCTCTGACAAGTGGAAAATTCAACAGAACTTCTCACAACCATAAAAACTAAATAGGTGGAAACATGGTCCTACAGACGCTGAGGTTTCTCGTGGCCCTGACTTCTTGGGAATGTCTGAAGTGAGGCCAGATTGACTTCATTGGTTACTTGGTTACTTGCCTTTTAGCTGACGCCATTCATCCAAAGTGACTTACGGAGGACTAATTGCAGAGGTTAAGTAATTTGCTCAAGTGCGTAATAGTGCAGGACAGGGCAGGATTTTTGACCTCAGTAACTGTCTAGTTCCCGAGTCACCCCTGATTGGCCCTAAACCGGAAACCTTCGTATTAGCAACCCAGATTTTTACCCATTACCCCAATTTCTTCTCATTATTACAGCGCTGGGAGATAAATCTGAAAGCATTAGCACATTTTTGGGTCTTTGCACATTTGTCATTGCAAAAGAAGAAACAGTGGGCCACATCCGGTAGGCAGAAACTAAGATGTTTCTTGTTAATCAGCGCCTGCAGTATCAACAAATATCCTTGCTAAACATCACTACAGGCCTCCTTCACAGCAAATCATTCTGCATAAGTTTGCAATGGATCTCACACTGCAAAACTCATAACAAGAAGTTCCAAAGCAAAGTCGGCTCCAACAATGGAAGGACTTTTTTGGTGCAAAACAAGTGCCCTGTAACAATTAATAAATAAATTGTATTTAAAACATAAAAACTCACTCCATTTTATGGAAAACTTGATCAACTAGAAGTGGAGTCCCAAAGAGAAACATGGTTTTTGAAAAAGGAATCAAGAATTTGTGGAACGAAGACAAGTTGCCAACCAATCATAAGAGGTCCCAGTGCTCACCCCTGCTGTACCTCATACCCTCCCCTGACTGAAAAGGCCTCTGATTCAATGGTCAAACGGTCAACGGTGAGGCCAACAGATACCAGCGTTGCCCCCTCAGTCTTGAAGTCTCATTTGGGGATCTCCAGGGCCGTAACTGCAGGTTTGGTCTTGAAGTACTGATTGAAACGTAGCACGGCATACCTAGAAAAAGAGTATGACAAAATCAGATCTGAAAGTCAAATTTAAGAATGGGATTGAATTAGTAGACAGCATTGTCAGAAATGTACTTTTTTATTATTTAAGGGTATATTTATCTCCAATAATTGATATATATTTTTAAATAATCTTTATAAGTTTTTGTTTAATAAAAATAAAAACATACAACGTGTCATCGATTTATGTCAAATACTTAAATTGAATATAGTTTTGACTAATTATGGCAAAATAATAATCAAAATAATTTTTTCATGTATTTATGTATTAAGTATTATGTTTGTATTACGTTTGTAGCACTTTGAGTAGGCTATATAATATAAAACACAAATAAATGCATTATTAAATATAACTATAATTGCAAATAATTGTCTACCGAAAAAAAAAAAAAACATTTTAAAAAATGTTATGGTTCCTATGAAAAATATCAAATATTAGATAACATTAAAAAGATAACATTAAATTTCAGTGGCATTTTTGCAGTGAGACCAGGCATTATTTAATGTTAACGTTAACTTTACATAATTTAACGGCATATTTATCTCCAATAATTGATATTTAATTTTTTTTTAATAATCTTTATAAGGGGATTTTTTTTTAACAAAAATAAAAACATACAACATGTCATCCATTTGTCAAATAATTTAACTGAATATAGTTTTGACCAATTATGGCCGTTTTCTATAAAATCAACATCATTTTTTAATGTATTTATGCATTAAGTATTATGTTTGTATTTTGTTATGTATTACGTTTGTAGCACTTTAAGTGGGCTATAATATAAAACACAAATAAATGCATTATTAAATATAACTATAACTGCAAATAACTGTCAAACTACCAAAAAAATGCTTTTAAAAATTTTTTATGGTTCCTATGAAATATATCAAATAACATATAACATTAAAAAGAGGCATTACAGGTGCATTTTGTCCATTTCAATAGCATTTTTGCCCTGAGACCTGGTTAATTTGTTGCTCTGAAAGACACTGAAGTTTAAATAAATTTACATAATAATTTTTATCCCTTTTCTACATGCAAAGAGGCTTATTTTTTAAACAGCCTGCAAGACCCCTCCTGATCTCATCTGCGCAGGCAGTGATTTGTTGTTAAAAGGTGCAGCCTGACAGGAACCACGACCTGTTGCTTGGAAACTGGCGATGTAGGAAGTTTACAGAATATATTACTTGAGCCAGTTTAATAAAAGTGAGCCACGACACCAACAAAAATATCCTCAGCCTACAGATGACATAACTCACCCCCTCCGAAAAACCAACTCAAGAATAACTTGAGTAAAGTTTCATTGGGCTACAGCACAGACACACAACGCTGAAGACTTCGAGTGTCATGTGCCAAAGTCACAGAGGGTGGCAGGCCGCAATTCACTTGTCCTGAATCAAATCTGCTTTTCAACTCTTGAAAACAAACACCATTGACTGGTTTCTATGGGCAATAGAAATAACAGTCCTCACCCATTCATGCGCAGTATGTGGGAGAGCTTCATATAAGACCTTCACCTCCAACTGAGGCATTCATACACAGATTCAGGTCTAATGTATTTTTAAGTTGCAAAGACAATGGACACTGTTTTAGGACTCTGTTTTAGCCATGAACCCAAGAGATCTAACCTTCAGTTCAGGTCTCAGGTGTTTCTGTCAGGTGAATGGTTAAGGTGTTAACTGTGGTTTGAGGCAATTTCTGGTCAATGAATCACTTGGAAACTGAACTTTGGCCAAATTATATTTTGACTTGCATAAAATAATATTTCTAACACAAAGTCAATGCATTTTCAAATGGAAATCAGAGTATATGTATGTGTGTATATATGTATATATAGGTCACCATATTGTAATATAAGTGGGTATTTGTTGTTGTTCTTTTTAAAAAAAAAAAATGGCATTTGTCTTAGTTGTCTAATATTGCAATATTCAGGAGTTTTTCCCAGTATAAAATTTTATATGAGGTTACAAAAGTGTATTAGGTTACTTGCCTGGTTATTGGCTGCGTTAGTTGCCACAACTTTCTGTCACTTACTGTTATACTCTTTATCTGCCTTTAACACCCATTTCTCTTAACACAGTCAGGGTTGATAATGATCTTTATGCCTGTAAATAAAGCCTCCCCCATCACAAGAGATGAAAGGTTTGCTGAGCTGGATATGCCGCTTACCCAAGGAAGTCAAACTCGATGGAGGAGTACTTGGCTTGGATCAGGGCCCAGAAACCCCAGAAGAAATGTGAGGCCTGCCAAAGCGGAAGAACAAGAACTTTAGGCGAAAACGTTCCAGCTCAATCCACACAGACGTATGACTGACAGCAATCATCATGCAACAAGCTTGTAATCCAATACCTTGGAATAAACAACCATAAATCAACTTCATAAATCCCGCATTATCAAAACACTTCCTTTTCTAATGTCCTCTGCACATGCAACACTTACCAGAGCAAATTTGTTGACTTGTACGTAGAGCGTCTCCAGTTCATGCTGGCTCACCTCCTCGCCTTTCTTGGTAAAGAGCTTGTAGGCCTGCAGGTAAGTATGCAACCAGTCCAACTGCATCTCTTGACTGGGATAAAGGTTATAGTCGGGTTCACTCATGCCTGATGAACACACACATATGCAAATCAGTTCCCAGAGCATCATTTTTTTTAATTTTTTTTTTTTATGAGTGATATTTTTTATGCTGCTCACCTGCAAATTCATTGAAATGATTTCCAATGTCAAATGCTTGATAGTTGTAACTTGAATATTCATAATCGATGAAACGAACATGACCTGAAAAAAGCAAGAGGGTTTGATTTGAGTAAGTAAGACAAAATATTAGTCTTAAGTGCCTTTTGAAATAAAATCCCCCAACTTAATGCCTTAAGCTCTATGGTGTTGTCAATATTGATTTGTTTGTTTGAGCAGCCCAACATGTCAACTTCTGGCTCAACCAAATGCAAGACACATGAGGCAGCATGGAAGGGGTGGCAGAAACCTGGAACCAGTCAAATTTTTTGCTGTACTAAATTGTCATTATATGAATACTAAGACATATATATTACCTTTCAAAAGTCAGTAAGAGTTTTTTATTTTTAAAGAAATTAACACTTTTATTCAACCAGGACACTGATCAAAAGTGACATTGAAGACATTTATAATGTTACAAAAGATTTCCATTTCAAATAAATGCTGTTCTTTTGAACTTTCTATTAATCGAAGAATCCTGAAAGTATTGTTTTTATCATTGATAATAATAAATGTTTCTTGAGCAGCAAATCATCATATTAGAATGATTTCTGAGGGATCATGTGACCCTGAAGACTGGCATGTAATTGAGCTTTACATTAAAACAGAAAACTGACATTTTAAATTGTAATCAAATTTCACACTATTACTGTTTTTAGTGCATTTTTGATCAAATAAATGCAGCCTTGGTGATCATAAAAGACTAAATAAAATCCTGGGATTTGAATGGATTATGAACAGTGGGCTAAGAAATTACTAATATTATTTTCCTTACCCATATGACCTTGGTTACACAGGCAGAACAGGAAAGCTGTTCCAGAGGCAGAGAAATTTAGTGCATTTTGATAGTGTTTTTTTTTTTTCCGAATAATGCAAACTTTTGTGCACAGACCAGGGACATTTATCATAATATATGGTCAATTTAATTTCTTATGGTCATGAAGCTGACATAATACCCACCTTCCTTTGCGTTGTGAATGATGTTCTTGCAGAGCAGGTCGTTGTGACAGAGCACTACAGGAGAGCCCAGCTGCGACAGGTGTTCCTTCATCCACATCATTTCTTGTTCAAGCACTTCCTGACTGGGCACTTCCTGCTGAATTCTAAATCAAAAAACATAGAAAGAGTGTTTGACAACACAATAATGCCACAAAATAGATTTTTGGAAAATTAAAGTTTGCTTATTAATGATGTTTGTTTAGTAAAATAATTGGTAACACTTTACAATAAGGTTTTTATTTGTTTACTACATTAGTTAACATGAATTAACCATAAACAACACTTCTACAGCATTTATTAATCTTAGCTAATGTTCATCTCAACACATTTTTAAGATCAAAAGTTGTATCTGTTAACATTAGTTAACATGAACATTTTTATTAACTAACATTAACAAAGGTTAATAAATGCAGTAAAAATATGTTCATGTTAGTTAATGCATTAACTAAGATTAACAAATGAGACCTTACTGTAAAGTGTTACCAAATAATTGCACAACTTTCCTCAACTAGGCACACGATTTGAGTTATCAATCACGTCTGTAGACAGTACGGGACGAGTTATGCATAGAAGTTCAATATTTAGGTTTAGGAGTTTGTTCAAATCACTAATCTTAAGTATGAGTAATAGTAATCACCTTAGCAAGCATCTTTTGGTTGTAATACTGTATTATTATATGTTGAAATTAATATAACATAGTATGTTAAAGTAACTAACATAGTTAACAAATGTTAACAATTATTGTGAAGTATTACCAACAATTTCAACTAAACGCTTCATCAGGAAGCTTTTAGCTTAACAAAGGATGGATTAACAAAAGAGAAATTAAGACGGTGATAATGTGGTCCAGTCCCACCAATGAGAAAGCCTGTCTGAGTGACCACTCTCCCCTTATAATGGGCTTAAGTAGCTATTTCTAGAATCTCCTTTTGCCGTGCAGCAGCTCACTCAAAACCCAGCAGTCTCTCTGACTGATCTGTGATTTGTTGCATGCTTTTTTGCACAAGTTTATGACTTGTATAAAGTATCAGGAAACTACTGAGTAAAATCATTCTATTAAACATTGGGGAATAATATAATCTCTACCAGAGAAACTCTTATGAAACTAATGCTCTAATGACTGATGACGTAAATGATCTCTGGCTCCCGATAAACGTCAGAATGCAAACAGCCACCAGCTTTTAAGAGCGAGCATCTTTGTAAGGAAGACAATTGAGATGATTATGTGACATAACAGTTCTGCGCATGAGATTAGACAAATGCAATCTGGGACTCATGAAACACCTGTCTGAGCAAAATTAAAATTCAGACGCGTCTCATCCATTCAGATTTCTGAGCTGTGATGAGTTATAATCTGAATTTTAATGAGATAATTTAAGATTTAAAAATTTAAACCTATTATGCTTTTTTTACATTTTCAACTTTCTTTAGTGTGTAATGTTGCTGTCTGAGCATGAAAAAAAGTCTGAAAAGTAGCAAAGCACAGTCACTCCAAAGGGAGTTAAGGCACGGATCTACTTCATTTTCTGCGTTTCGCTCCATCACTCGCACAGTCGTGCGTCACAGCTTTCAAAGCATAATCAACCGCGGATGAGAACGGATGGACAATTGCATCTCTATACAAGTTCTCTACAAGACGTTGGAAGGCAGCACTGAGTCATGTCATTTACAGGACATTCACTCGGAAGGATAGAGGAAGAAAAGTATCGGATCTGCCATTGCACGCAAATTTTAGAACAAGAACCAAAACAAAACAATGGAGAATGATATGCTGCTTTGTTTACTTTTTTGTATCGCCACCTAGTGGACTCTTCTGTCTCAAAATTTACCTTGCACATGCGCTGTTGTACACGCACCAGACATCCGTGGACCCTCCTGATGATGAAAATTACATCACATGAACAGTGTGCGGACCGCCACGGAATGCGGAAACACATCACAATATTCCTCATTTAAATAATTCCCGGCCCAAAGCATACACAAAAAAGGAGCGAGGCCTGGTTGAGTTACGTTAGTACTGTGTTGAAACTAGGGATGCACAGATACCATTTTTTAAGGACCGAGTACGAGTACCGATATTTTTTTTCCAGGTACTCGCTGATACCGATGCCTATACATTTATTAATTTCTCTTTTTTTCCTTTTTTTTTTTGGTGATGTTGCAGTTTTCCAAGCACAGTGATACTAATTAATGTAGGACAGCTTCTTTATTATTACTCTAATGAAAAAAGTAATACATTTTTATGTGCATATCACAGACTTGAACAAAAATTTCACCTTCAAAGGGCATAATTACCAATATATATAATTGTTGTTATATAAAAAGAAATTTTCAAATTACAAACAATACAACAAATACTATAGAGATACAAATTAAATAAACTTGTTTTTCAGATACAGTAGGTTTATATACCATGTATACATTTATTTTTTTTTTTTTATCTTTTGTTGTTTTATTAACATTAATGACAAATATTTAATTAGGCTACGGTCCCTTTAAGACCGAATCCATGGATACTGACACATATCCTGTTTTCAGCCAAATGTTTACGTCCACTTAAGCCATAACCAACTGTATTTACGTGAGATACTCCACACGATGGACATTTTGACAACTATGTGTGCATTTGACCATTCAGGCGCAAGGAGAACTGATCGCGCGCTGTCTGAGAGAACTGGGATCGCGCGCAAGAAAGAGAGAGAGCGCGTGCGAGAGAGAGCGCTTCTGGTCTGTGTCATTCAGCACGATTCCGCCTATCCCGCCTTCACTAATCGATAACGAATTGTGATTGAAAGCATGCAGTTTGCAATGTGTGTGTTGTTATCATTAATTTTGAAGTATTTCCACACCTCTGAGGCTGACATTGTTTCTGCTGCTGCCGCCGGTGTCTCTGTGCACTGAAAATTCTGTCAGTTACGTCACGTGAGGTATCGGTCTTTGGTATCGGGGGTATTTTTACGAGTACGAGTACAAGTACAAGCACATGAGCTTGGTATCAGGCCCGATACCGATACGTGCATCCCTAGTTGAAACTTGCGGTTATGGTACGGGGATGTGACATTTCTGAAACAAGCTAGAAAGGGTTGACCAATCACAACACACTGGTCCAGCTGGCCAATCAGAGCACATTTCGCTTTTCGGAAGGAGGGGCTTCATAGAGACAGGAACTAAACAGAGCGTTACTGACAGACTGGGAAGAGAGGTGCTGCAACAATGTCAAATATGTGACGAATAAGGTGTTTTTTGAATATTCAAGCATGAAAACCTAGAACACAAAAACAAAATCAAAACTTTGTAAAAGGGCTTAATATGGCTTCTTTAAGATTCATTCCCTGAAGTTTACCTGACATTAGAGGCTTGGTCTGTGAACTCCGTGGCCACTAGCGAGAAGTACTTGCGCATTTTGATCCACAAGTTGGGTTTGGGGATGCAGCCATTGTGTGCGTGGATGGCGTGAATGCGAGCCATTTCACGGGCGATCAGTCTGCCAATAATAACAAAGGAAGACGTTGGTCAAAACTGCAGTCTTCAATTTCAGCTTAAACACAATGCCTGGAAAAAGCTGTTTATGTGGAAAAATGGATATTAGTCCAAGGTCACCTGTGTAATTTGCGATACGGTTCACTGTGTGCCTGGAAGGAGATTACGTGACCCTCATGAAGGGAATGAACATTTCGGTCTGAGTGCACATGATCTTTGCGCCAAATTTGCAGTTTGCTTAGACTATATGAGAACGTTTCCACAAGCCATTCTTCAATATTTAAAAACACGTTTCAAAAAGGTGCCTATTATATGCTATACATTTTATCATTATATACATTATACTTTATTCGGCAAGGATGCATTAAATTGATCAAAAGTGACAGTAAAGACTTTTACGCTGTTACAAAAAATTTACAATATTAATATTACAAATAAATATTAAGCAGCACAACTGTTTTCAACACTGATAATAATTAAGAAGGTTTCACCACATCAGCATATTAGATTTCTGAAGGATCATGTGACACTGAAGACTGGAGTAATGATGCTGAAAAATCAGCTTTGCATCACTGGAATAAATTACATTTTATAATATATTCAAACAGAAAACAGTTATTTTACATTGTAATAATATTTCACAATATTACTGTTTTTACTTTATTTTTTATCAAATAAATGCAGCCTTTTAAAAAACAGTAAATAAATCTTACCGACCCCAAACTTTTGAATGGTATTGTAAACTGATTTCAGTATGTATGAAAAATATTTTTTCTTACTTTTAATTCATCACATTGCATTCTGGGATTGTCTTATTTGCAAGAATACATGTGATACTGTCTTAGCATCTGGTCAAATGAGGTATAATTATGTAATTAGTATAATAAATATGTAAGTAGTACAAGGTTTTGGACTGAGCTAAGGCCAGTTTTAATGACTTCACTATTATTATTACAAAAGCCAAAATAGACCAAAAATGTTCTAAAAATAGGCCAAAAACTAAAATCAGTGTGAAGTACTCCACGTTCTAACCCAAATGCTAAAGTCAAAAGACCAACCAAATGTGTTATTTTTAGAACGAACACCCACACTTCTATTCTGTGCCTTGTGCTGAACGGACCCACCTAAGTAACACAGGGTCCCTGACGTCTTGAGTATCCAGAGCGCGTCCTTGCATGAACTCGTAGCAGATGCCATTCTGGAAGGTGCAATAAAGTCGGGGTGCACAACCATTGGCATGTAGAACTTGGAAGCTCTTCAGTTCATTGTCTCGGTCCACAATCAGCTCCGTCTTGTTGCCGTACACCCTCACCAGCACCACATCCTCGTCGCAGTCCTCCATATAACACCCCACCAGTTTGTTAGTTGTGCCATCTGTGAAAAGCTGAGGGGACAAAAAAAAAATTAACATAAGGCTCTCATGATCAAATTGCAATCACAGCTACGTTCTGTTGCAAGATGCATAGACCTTACAGTCAAATTGAAATGGCATTCAAATCCAGTTTTACTTTCCGTAATGTTCCGTAATTGCAATTTCATGCATCAGGAACTGCATGTTGTTGACTGAAACTACTTAATGTTGACAACCTGTTAAAGAGATAGTTCACCAAAAAATTAAAATTCTGTCATTAATTACTCACCCTCATGTCGTTCTACACCCGTAAGACCTTTGTTTATCTTCGGAACACAAATTAAGATATTTTTGATAAAATCCGATGGCTTAGTGAGGCCTCCATTGCCAGCAAGATAATTAACACTTTCAGAGGCCCAGAAATGTACTAAAAACATATTTAAAACAGTTCATGTGACTACAGTGGTTCAACCTTAATATTATAAAGCGACGAGAATACTTTTGTGCACCAAAAAAAACAATATAACGACTTTTCAACAATATCTAGTGATGGACGATTTCAAAACACTGCTTCGAAGCTTTACGAATCTTTTGTTTCAAATCAGTGGTTCGGAGCGCCAAACTCACGTGATTATAGTAAACGAGACTTCGTTATGTCATGAGGCTTTGTCGAGATGCATCGGCTCTGCGCAGACCGATCGGCGTATGACATCAAAGTACTGCGAGAGCAAATCAAAAGCATAAGGAGTCGTATGCTCTCCGCGTGTTTGGAGAGCATACGAACAAAAGATTTGTATGCTCTCCGCGTGTTTGGAGAGCATACGACTCCTTATGCTTTTGAATCGCTCACGCAGTACATTGATGTCATACCCCAATCGATCTACGTAGAGCTGATGCATCTCGAACAAGCCTAAGTGTTTCGAAATTTCAATAGTTCACGTGACTTTGGCAGTTTGATACGTGATCCGAACCACTGATTCGAAACAAAAGATTCGTAAAGCTTCGAAGCTTCATGAAGCAGTGTTTTGAAATCACCCATCACGAGATATTGTTGAAAAATCCTTATTTTGTTTTTTTTTTTGGCGCACAAAAAGTATTCTCGTCGCTTCATAACATTAGGGTTGAACCACTGTAGTCACATGAACTGTTTTAAATATGTTTTTAGTAGCTTTCTGGGCATCTGAAAGTGTTAATTATCTTGCTGGCAATGCAGGCCTCACTGAGCCATCGGATTTCATCAAAAATATCTTAATTTGTGTTCTGAAGATTAACGAAGGTCTTACGGGTGTGGAACGACATGAGGGTGAGTAATTAATGACAGAATTTTCATTTTTGTGTGAACTAACCCTTTAATGAATTACAACTATATAAGTTCAGATATCCTCAATAAGGGGTGTGAAAGTTAATAGATTTTAAAGAATAAAATAAGCCATTTTCAAACATTCGAATGTCAATCATGATGGGGCATATGATAAAATGGCAAGACCTTAAATTCTTTGTGTTTGTGACAATGTATCCCACAACTCACTGCACTGGCCTCGCCACCCACCAATGCATTTCTGAGATTCCTGAAATGATTTATGTACAAACAGCGGCAGTGGTCGCCATACAGAGGATGAATTCATCTCTGAGCAGGTGCCATTTTGAGAGTTCAACAGTTTTGTCGAAAGGTTACAACACTTAAAACTTGTAATGCATCTCAATAGTAAATGGGTTTAAGATAAACTGCTGAAAGCAAATATACCACATCTGAACAAACTTTGAAATCAGAAATCGGAAAGTGACATGAAGCATGGTTTGAATCACTAAGAATTTAGTTTGAATGGTCAGTGTTTACAGTTGAGCGTAGGCCATGTGGTTATCATCAACAACCACAACACAACTACTAACCCTTTTTCTAATGTCACATGACCATGTGGCTCTCCTAAATGGCTGGAACGCCAGAGCTCATTTGATGAATGGCATCAAAATGCCACACGCCAACAGAGCAGCTTTATTTTGAGCATTTTGGCTTCATTCAAAGGACTGAACCAAAACAGCTGTGAACAATATGTTTGGGCACAGTGCATGTTTTTCATTGATGAAAACTATGCTGGCTATCTGTAAACAGTGCCCATCTGTGTGGAGGTAGAACGGGATAAGGTTCATTCATCCTGGCTCAACAGCGGCAAACACAACTCATGTTGTGGCCCAAGAGTATGGGGGTGAAAAATACATGTCCGAGTCATAGGTCACCCCAAAATCATAAGTATGAAAATGTGAAAATGAAGCCTGTTTTTTAAGATCAGGATCAAGAATAGGCCAGTGTAAGAGTTTGGAGCCATTCATTGAACATGTAAATGTGTTTTTGTCTCATGCTAATTTAGATAAATTCAATATCGCTGCTGCATTTAAATGTCACCAAGGTTACATTATCTAGCTGGCTGACGTGGTTGAGGTTTTGTTGAAATAGCAACAAGGACTTGAGAAAGGAATGGGTTGAAAATTATAAACGAATCAGTAAGGTTTGCATCATATGCCATCATTTGATGTGTGTGGATGTGGATCTATAATGTGTATTTAATCGCAATTATAATCACAAAAAATGTTTAGGAATATAGCTATAAAACTTGCTACCCGACAAAGACTGAAACGGTTGAAATGCTGTATTACTTAAAATGTTTTGAGAGCACTATAGCACTAATTCTACAGATTTTGACTTCATACATGATTTTTAGGAAAATCATGTTAAAATGTAAGTATCAAATATGACACCCATCAGGCTTTTGAGGAATGTTTATTTGTACACCTCTCAATCATCATTATATTGCATTGCATTATATGTTTTGTCCCCACAATTAAAACTACAAAGTTCATAAAACTAAGCATTTAAATATCATCATACTAAGGCATATTATTAAGAGATATAGAGCGACAAATTCTATTTATATGCATTTTAATTAAGCGGTCTGCTATATTGTCATAAAGATCTCACTGCTTTATATTTACATCAGAATTTTATACTTTTTGGCCATATAAATATCAGCAACTGCACCAAATTGCATATTTTTGCTCAGTTTGGGCCTCTGAATAAATTTGAGGTGTTTTTTTCTCCTCTAATATGAGCTCCATATTCTCACTATACCATACTATATGAGCCATAAAAGCCTGATGTAAATATGAAGCAAATATGATACTCAACAAAAAACACATATGCAAACTATATATTGCTTTACAGGGCTAATATTATAACAATAATAGTAAATATCTACTACTGCATATTAAAAAGCTATACTTGTTTTTGACAAAAAAATATATATGTAAATATAAATATACAACTGCTAAAAATTAAATAAAAGAATGCATTACATTAATGAGAATTTGGGAGGAAAATGTGCTTATATCATGATAAAAAAAAAGTAATGCTTCATTTTCTTTAAGTACACAATATAATATTTATACCTTTCCCTTGCTTTTAGGGTGAAATATGACTCAAACACATTCTAGACCGTTTTCCTGAGATTCATTAGTGACGTGGCCTGGGACACACTGTCTCTAACACTGTTCATTAATAACCTTCACTTGCCATCACACTAAATGATAACACTCAAACAGATATGACAGATGCAGCACGTGAGGCTGACAGTCAGTGCAATAATACAAAGTTTATAATTGTGCTAACTGTGTAGCATACGTGGCGTTGGGCGGAGACGTCAGGCCAGTCAGTAAGTGTGAGTCACAGAGTCTAATCAGGTTATTTAAACAGCTGCATTAGGATAAACTCAAGGAAGCAGTAAGGGAGGCTTGCTTTATTACTATTAATAACTGTTATTGACTGTGTTAATATTGTGAGCCTTCTAAATGATATTTTCCAATTAAGTCATGAGACTTTGATCTGATTATGCAAATACAATAGGCTGATCACTTTTAAATCAAATGTGGTTTTAAGTCGAGTCAATCTAATCAGATCAACTAGTTTCAAACCAGAATGTCAGGTGGGAGCTGCTCTATCTGTGAAATAACCTCGTATTCAGAGGTGACAAGTAACAGCTGACCTGTGTTAAGGACAAAAGAAAGAAAACAGATATATATATATACACATAGTGTGTGTGTACACAGAACAACAACAACATGACCTGCAACAAAATGCATTGACACCACCTGTAACCCAAAAGACCTTGAGGTATATTTATATCAGATTTATATATTATATATTTATGCACCAGACAAGTACATTTACATGATGGCAAAACAAAGCAAACTCATTTCACTGAACTTAAAGATTTATTGAGGTGTCAACATGAGGTTGAACTGGGATATGCAAACACAACTGTGTTGACACTATGATGGACAGATGAAGATGACTTCAAAACACCACCATAACACAAATTTCTTAAACACATTAACATTTTTAAATTAATCAATATATATAATATATGAATCATAATTATACACACACACACACACACACATATATATATATAAAAGATAGATACATAAAATAATAATAATATATATATATATTAAAAAGATCTTTAAATAGTTTAATATTTTATGTGTGTATGTGTGTGTATATATATATATATATATATATATATATATAAATTATAAAATATTAAACTGATTTAAAGATCTTTTTTTTATCTTGATTTGAAGATTTTTAGCAAAGAAGTCACTGCCAGCTGGCCAATGACGTATACAGGAGACGCACCTCACGTCATATATTGAAAACCTCTCTTACCTGGCGCAAATGGTAAAATTATTTCTTTATAGCCGTTTTATTACAGAATATGTGTGATTATATGTGGTTAAACTGGGTGTAATGTCCAGCAGCTGGCTAAGTTAGCCAGGCTAGTTTCGAACGTCACTCCTACGGTCATAGCTAGTAATATGACGTGATAACACACAAAACCTTCCACGTCATTTACGCTATATTAAAAGCTATTCTTCATTGAAAATTAAAAACGCCTCGGGGAAGAAAAAAAAAAGAAAAAAAGAAAAAAAAAAGGCCCTAAACACGCCGGGAGTGGATTAGCTTAAGCTACACAGTCACACCTACCTTAGTCTGGATCAGGTTCGGGTCCCAGCCTGGTCTGAGCTCTTTAATCAGCTTCATCGCCCCTTCCGTAACATTATGTTCGTCCACGAATATCGGGAATTTTCTGATCGTCGGTGACCCGACCGGCACGTGGATCTCCGTCTCCATCATATGATTTATCGGTCTATTATTGTCCGACATGAAAGTTTCTGAATCTATAAGTATTAAATAGGTATATTAAGTGTTCGGGGGTTCTGAAGGTTTTTATTTAAACATGTACTGGAGGTCCAGACCGGTTTAGTATGTGCAGAGAAAGGAGGAGCGACTCATATGCCGGTACCGTTGGTTTCTGTCATCACGGCAGGAAAAAAACGGCGCTTCTTCCTTCTGTAGGCACCGCCCACAAGAAATCATCCGATGACGGAGCCTAGCTGATAAATATTCATGAGGTCAGGCTGACGAGACTTCAGAACCTTCCAATGGCGAATGATTGCCTTATTAATATTGATTAGGTAAACTTACGTTGCTTTGTAGTCGTCCGTGGTGAGGGCTTGGCTCATGAATATTACGAGACAAGCCTTCGGCATAGTAAGATTCGTAAATAACCTGGAATTATGTCTCTCAATAAACATATGCTCAATATTTAGTCTTTTTTGAAGTATATTTTTTATGTATCATGGTATTAGAAAGAAAGAATATAGGCTATTACGAAAATATGAAGTCAAAGTTGAACCTGGGGAAATGTAAACAATCTGAATATTTAGCCAAGCCTAAAGGAGTGCGTTGTCTAAACTAATCTCAGGTTTACTGTAATCATGTGTCATTATTGCATGCTATCTATGATAGCCACTAGGAGTCTCTCACAATGGCACAACGGGCCCAAATCATTCATTTTTATAATATAAGCTAAAGTGCCCTCTGCTGGCTGAAAGAACAAAGAACATGGTTGATGATGATGAGAAAAATTAGAGAATATTAGAAAATTATTCTAAAATATGTAAATAATTTTGTGAATAATATAAAGACTTAAAAAATAAGACTTAACATTTTGCAGAATGTAGAATGTTCCAGAGAAAATAAAACAGGAAAAATGTCAAAATGTCATATATATATATATATATATATATATACATACAGTTTTTACTTTTTATTAATATTTTTAATTTGTTTTATTTTTATATTTTCTGTTTTCATTCAATTCAAGTTTTATTATTTCTGTTTTGTTTTGTCATTATTAGCCTATTATTATTATTATTATTAAATTATTATTTTACATCAAGTTAAAATAAATAAGAATTGAGATGGCAACATTCAGCCACTAGATGTCCCCACAACTTCTTCAAAGAGTGGACTGGCATACTGGCTGCGTCCGAAAACTTGTTGTTGTTGCCTCGCTCCCTTATCAGGCAATGACTTTGCAGGCAGCGTTTGAGCACGAAGGTACCTCACGAAAATGATTTCGGACAGACTTCTGTTCTGAGGCAGCGTAACGGTTTAATAATCTACAGCAAAATAGAGCGAACTTTGCAAATAACTAAGCAAATAGCCTATTTAATTACTACAATAGTCATTTCTCGTTAGAAATGATATCAGAAGTGGAAAACGTTGGTCAAAAACATACATTTACACACAAACTGACCACCAACAGCAACTTTCAGACGCCATCTTTAATTTTTAGCTCAACTGTCACAGCATGGAACACAGGATTGTGGAATATCAAAGGCAGCGAAGGATAGGCCTACATCTATGCTGTCTTGAAAAATCAACCAGATGAAGGTAGCCTACCTCAGGAGACTTATACATTCCTATTAATTTCAACTGGAAATATGCCATTTGAATGGGACACAACACTGATTGACTGAGTAACTAACCATTAAGTAACCTTATAAATTCAATATGCTTCCTACATTGTTTTTTATTACAAGAAAAAAAAGTGCTTTAAAAAACCCCAGAAGATTCATAATATGTTCTCGCTTGTCGTTCTGTGTTGGTCTGAAAAATATTGCATATCACAATTAATTTGACATGTCTAACAGGAAACAATCCCTCTCAGGCATAGGTTTTCCTTTTCAGGGAGCATAAATGAATGGGCCACTGCACACACTGATGTCATGCTTTCACACTTGCAGATACACGTCTCTGTCAACTGTTTCCGCCTTTACTTAGGCATCCTCAATTGTTCTTGAGGACTGGAATGTTGTGTGATTTTTCTGAGGGGGTTGGTTGCTTGTCAATGTATCCTGGAAACTCTGAACTTGTTTCTGCAAAAGCACCACTAGAGCGGTTCATGCAATACCAAAGAGTTCAGGAAATTTGTTTGCGCTCCAACTGAACGGAACACGTGATGAATTACCTGTGTTCGTTTTAAAATAAACTAGACTATACAGGCGTATTCTGTCAGGGTGACCCAAGACCTCCACACCCAAGACAAATTCCCCTTTCAAAGTTCATGTTGACACTTCTTGTGCAGTAAAGATTGTACTGGATTCTCTTTTTCATGCACACATGTGCAAATATACATGCACACATATTCACTTTACATTTAGGCTATGTATTCTTTCTATGTTAACACACACACGAAAATCCTCTGTGAATAATTACCTGCACATGTATAATACTAAATACAGATGCCTGCTTGTTGGGTAATTTAACAAAAAGGAGACAGATGGGTTCCCAAACATATTCATGATTGTCTCTTTCACGCCACAAGACTGCCGTAAAACTGACACTTCGAAAGTCACTTTCTTTACAGATGCACGTTTGTCTCACAAAAAGTCCATTAGAGTACACAGATGGCATAGATAGATGCATGTAATGTTTTACATATGAACAATTTACATAATACCTGCGTATGAATAATTCTACTACTATATTTTACTTTAATTAAAGTGCACTTTGTTTGAAATGTAACAAGTACTGTAGTGTCTGATAGTTATTGGTGAACGTGATTTCACCAAGTTCAACGTATCTGGATCAACATCTTTGTTAATCCTGGAACAAAATTCTATTTAACCAATCAGATTTGAGGGACAAGTTGTTTAGGCTGTTAGCCAGGGTTAGGTGCTTCTACAGTGTTATTCGCCTATCATTTCCCTCTGATTTTAGGGATAACCTGGGTAGGGTTAGGGTTAGAGTTACACTAAATTATTTTCATGATTTGTTATTACAACATTTTTTCTTTTGTCAAATCAACTTAGATAATTAATGTGGTTCAGATAACATAATATTTTGGTTTCTGTTGATTAAATCAGTCGCCTTCATTGTAGTAACTCAAATTTTTAATTTCAATGAACTCAAAATTTTAAGGCAACCAGGTAACCTTTTTAAGTTAAGTTTTTTGGACTGTTTTTGCCAGAAATGCTGTCCCAAAATATGTTGATCCAGGAACATGTCTTACTTGGCAAAATCGCGGTGACCGCACTTAGCTCTGAGAACCGTCTTACACCATAGCAACACCCTAGAAACCACCGACACGTTGTTAACTAAAGCTAAAAAAAACTATTCAAATATTTTCATCAATTAAATTAAAGCTAAAATAAACAAATATATAGACATTAGATGGAAAAAAATGGAAAAAAATAAATAAATAAATTAAAGGATAATTAAAATGTTGCCTTGGTAACTAACTGAAATAAAATGAGTTTAAGCTGAAATACTAAAATTACTAAAACTAAAATTAAAATCAATATAAAGCAAAGCTAAATAAATATATAGTCTATAAAAAACTAATAAAAAGGACAAAAGCATTTTACAAAAATTACTAAAACTAAAAATGTATCTAAAAAATAAAAGCTAATTCAAAGCATTATTAACACTATAATAGGAAATAAATAATACTAAAATAACACTACATCCACAGCCACCCTCGGCACAGGCAAGCACTTCACAATCAAACAAAAATCTAGTTTTTTTTTTTTTTTAAATAAAATATTGGATTCATTGTTTTCTATGTATACTCTAAAAATGCTGGGTTAAAAACAACCCAAGTTGGGTTAAAAATGGACAAACCCAGCAATTTGGTTGTTTAACCCAGCGGTTGGGTTAAATGTATGCCCAACCTGCTGGGTAGTTTTATTTAACCAAACTATTGATTAGAAAATACTGTATTGCTCGCTTAAAATGAACCCAAAGTATGTTGGAAATTAAAATTTATTAATATGTTTAATAAATGAACATTTATTAATAAGTTTAATGAATAATAATTAAAAAACTAACATTTAATAAATTGCTTATTAATAAATGTTCACCTTTTGATTATTATTGTTGCCTCTAGTAATTATGTGTCTGATTTTTAATTTCCAACCTATTTTGGGTTCATTTTAAGCCAGCTATATAGTCATTTTTAATCAAAAGTTGGGTTAAATAAAACTGCCCAGCACAACATTTAACTCAACCGTTGGGTTAAAACAAACCAATCACTGGGTTTGTCCATTTTCAACACAACTTGGGTTGTTTTTAACCAAGCATTTTTTAGAGTGTATTGTTTGTTGAATTTATTTGAATACAAAATAAATAATTCAAGGTCCTTTAGGATATTTTCAGCCAAAAAAAAAAAAAAGTTTCATTTTAACATTGTTACTATCATGTGGCCGTGCACCATTCCTGTATCTGAAACAGTAGAAAATGGCACTAGCAACAAGGTCATGAGTTTAATTTTCAGGGAAATGTACTGTAAATTGCTTTGGATGAAAGTTTCTGCCAAATGCATAAATATAATCTAAATGTCTCCCAGTTTATTTCACAAAAGCTCAGTTCCATAAAAAGTGACAGAAGTGACATCATTAAAGCCCCATTCCATCTGTGGCCTGATGCAAACTTCCGTCGACCATCTGCACTGCTGTCAGAGTTTTTATGTCTTCCTTTATGTGTCTCATCCTCCTCCTCTACACAGACAAGCCCTGATGATTTTAAGCACCTCTGCTGAGTGTCGGGCCACACACGTCCCGCTTTAAACGGCCCTCCGGGTCTCTTGTAAATCCAGAGCTGCTGTGGCTTCAGTCTCCTGCAGGTCTTTACAGCAGGAACAATGCTTGATTTAAAGGCTGGGGATTTTACTGTTCCTGCTTTAGCTATTTTTGCATGTGGCATCTGTTTGCAAAGCTAAAGGTAGACAATTGCATTGAAGAGTTTTAAAGAGAGGCTGGTTCATGTGGAAGGAAGAGAGGAGAGGCTCACTAAACAGGTGACGGAAACACATAAGCCATGAATAATGAATGAAAGACTAGCACTTCAATAGATTGTTTGCTTTTAAGTTTTTTGCCTCCAGTCAGAGTGAAATGTCAAAATGTAAATGAGTGGAATGAGTTATATAATAACACAACAACAAACAGAGAAAGAGCCTGAGGGGTGTTGGACTAGATGTGCTTATGAGAGTAAATTAAATATATATATATCGCATCCAAAATAAAAGTTTGTTTACATAATATACGTTTGTGTATTTTTATTTTATATATATATATATATATATATATATACAAATACACACACATGCATGTATATATTTAACAAAAAAAAACAAAACAAATATATATATATATATATATATAGTTCCTGTATATATATCCAAATATGTTCCATATACAGGTGCTGGTCATATAATTAGAATATCATCAAAAAGTTGATTTATTTCACTAATTCCATTCAAAAAGTGAAACTTGTATATTATATTCATTCATTACACACAGACTGATATATTTCAAATGTTTATTTCTTTTAATTTTGATGATTATAACTGACAACTAAGGAAAATCCCAAATTCAGTATCTCAGAAAATTAGAATATTACTTAAGACCAATACAAAGAAAGGATTTTTAGAAATCTTGGCCAACTGAAAAGTATGAACATGAAAAGTATGAGCATGTACAGCACTCAATACTTAGTTGGGGCTCCTTTTGCCTGAATTACTGCAGCAATGCGGCGAGGCATGGAGTCGATCAGTCTGTGGCACTGCTCAGGTGTTATAAGAGCCCAGGTTGCTCTGATAGTGGCCTTCAGCTCTTCTGCATTGTTGGGTCTGGCATATCGCATCTTCCTCTTCACAATACCCCATAGATTTTGTATGGGGTTCAGGTCAGGCAAGTTTGCTGGCCAATTAAGAACAGGGATGCCATGGTCCTTAAACCAGGTACTGGTTGCTTTGGCACTGTGTGCAGGTGCCAAGTCCTGTTGGAAAATGAAATCTGCATCTCCATAAAGTTGGTCAGCAGCAGGAAGCATGAAGTGCTCTAAAACTTCCTGGTATACGGCTGCGTTGACCTTGGACCTCAGAAAACACAGTGGACCAACACCAGCAGATGACATGGCACCCCAAACCATCACTGACTGTGAAAACTTTACACTGGACCTCAAACAACGTGGATTGTGTGCCTCTCCTCTCTTCCTCCAGACTCTGGGACCCTGATTTCCAAAGGAAATGCAAAATTTACTTTCATCAGAGAACATAACTTTGGACCACTCAGCAGCAGTCCAGTCCTTTTTGTCTTTAGCCCAGGAGAGACGCTTCTGACGCTGTCTGTTGTTCAAGAGTGGCTTGACACAAGGAATGCGACAGCTGAAACCCATGTCTTGCATACGTCTGTGCGTAGTGGTTCTTGAAGCACTGACTCCAGCTGCAGTCCACTCTTTGGGAATCTCCCCCACATTTTTGAATGGGTTTTGTTTCACAATCCTCTCCAGGGTGCGGTTATCCCTATTGCTTGTACACTTTTTTTCTACCACATCTTTTCCTTCCCTTCGCCTCTCTATTAATGTGCTTGGACACAGAGCTCTGTGAACAGCCAGCCTCTTTTGCAATGACCTTTTGTGTCTTGCCCTCCTTGTGCAAGGTGTCAATGGTCGTCTTTTGGACAACTGTCAAGTCAGCAGTCTTCCCCATGATTGTGTAGCCTACAGAACTAGACTGAGAGACCATTTAAAGGCCTTTGCAGGTGTTTTAAGTTAATTAGCTGATTAGAGTGTGGCACCAGGTGTCTTCAATATTGAACCTTTTCACAATATTCTAATTTTCTGAGATACTGAATTTGGGATTTTCCTTAGTTGTCAGTTATAATCATCAAAATTAAAAGAAATAAACATTTGAAATATATCAGTCTGTGTGTAATGAATGAATATAATATACAAGTTTCACTTTTTGAATGGAATTAGTGAAATAAATCAACTTTTTGATGATATTCTAATTATATGACCAGCACCTGTATATTTCCATTGAAAGCTTGCTACGTGTGGCCCAACACTCATTGTATAAATGTATACATAATTAAAGGGGTGGTTCACTGTTTTTTTTCTAGGCTTGATTGTGTTTATGGGGCGCAGTTTAACATTCTCAATGCTTCGTTTTAAAAAAAACGCTGTATTTTTCATATATTTTACCTTTATTCTACACTGCTGTTTCCATTGTCATTTGAATGGCCGGGTTTGACTTCCTGATTCAATGATACCACTCCCTCCGAAATACGCAATGTGCTCAGATTGGTTAGCTGGCCCAGTGTATTGTGATTCGCTGAAGCGGCCGGAAACACCACGCCCCTTACCATTAGTTGTTACATGTGCTTCGGTGGAAATGTAAATAATGGCGTTTATATTGCCATATCAAATTGAGCCCGAATCAGACCTAGATAGCAGTAATGATGAAGAGGGTCAAGCAGAACCTCTGCAAGCACGGTTTTTAAAGGACGTTTCTGAATGGTAAGTATTTCCGTTTGTATTTGTGTCAAAGTGTTTAGATATGCTGCAATAGAATTTAACTAACTGGCTTGCGAAGCCAAACCGCGTTGGTCTTTGTTTACGTCCTTGATGCAACCAAAGAATAGCAACAGAACTATACATTTAAAAGACATGTACAAACAATAAAACACTTACAGGTTGGGGCACATAAACAGCAGCTTCTGCTTTTAAAGTGGGAACTGCTTCATCTTTCATTAATAGCCTTTGTGCAAATCCAGCATTAAACTCGTGTAGATTCTGGAAGCTGTCTTCCGCGCCGCATCCAGTGTAGACAATATCACTGATTATAATGGGTTCTATTATATTTTGACGCGTCGCATCGCGCCGTGCGCGTCCGGTGTAGACAACTCTTCCACTTCCATAATGCCGCACAACATGGCCTCGCCCACTTTGTTGCGTGTTCCCGTGGGCAGTGTTTATGTTAATTGCAGGGTTTTTGATGTCACCAACCCAGGAAGAAGCTTGTAGTCCAAACCGGTCGTTTTTGTAGGCATTAAACTCCCATAACTTTAAAAGACAATATCTCCGTTTGCATTGAACTTTCAGCGGTGTAACTTTGCAGATACTGTTTATGCTCAAGCAGCAACATTACACACTAACTAAAGTTAAAAAAGTGAAATCGCAATGAACCACTCCTTTAATTATAATAATTAGTATTATTTGAGTTCCTTAGCTGAGCCTTAAAAGCACCTGATAAATGCATAAATGCACATGGCTGTATATCACAAAAACATGGAAAAATGTCAAATTGTCATGGCAATAATGTGACAAGTCTTTATACACAGCTTTTTCTTTTGATTTGGGGCTGAAATATGAACCTGATTATTTATCCATATTATGGCTTTGACATCTCGTACAACAAGCACGCCATAATCTCAAAAAAATGCCATTCAGGTTCAGAAACTGGAGTCCATCTTTATTGCAGAAGAAGTAAAACTGTGTACCCCAACAAAGTGTATACTATGCTGGAACACAAACATGAATTAGTGTCTTTTACAGGCTGTTGTAAACGCTGGTATGATAAGGAACTGTATGGAGGACTGTATGCATTTCAGTCCGTCTAGATAAATCAGTGAATTCCACATCACAGTGGAATGCCTGCACATGTATGCTTAAGTGCTTCTGAAATCAAAAAGATTTGATATCTAAATCTAAATGTTATCAGCTGAATGAGCGCATGTCATATATGATGTCATGTAACTGAGATCTCTTCTCAGTTGTTTAGACAGCGATGAGATTAAATTGCTTGTGCTGAGAAAAAGACTTGTCTAGAGTTTCAGAAGAAAGTCTGAGATCCTTAAGATGAGGTGGGATATGTTCTCTGAGACCAAATCTAGGTCAAGGAAGGGTATGATAAGGTGTTGAATGTACATGAGTGTTGGTGTGTCTAATACCTGCTCATACACACACCTCTAACTTGCATTGAGTTGGAGCCACAGAAGCACATATGGGCTGAACAAAAGCCAAAATCCCAAACCCATCAATAGAGCAATTACCTTCCAGAAACATGGTCTGTATCTTCTCCCTGTGGCCCTTTGACCCCTGACACCTCTCTTCTTATTATGGCAATGCCGTGGGCTCGAAAAACCTTTCAGTTTCAAATAGGCTCCTTTCAACTAAAGTAAACAAGCTTTAGAAGAGCAGCTGCAGGTTTGGATGTGAATGGCTCAATGTGATTCTCTATTGATCTGGGGGAGTTTCATTTTCCATGCACAGCATTACAATCCCATTTGCCTAATGACGGCTCTGAAAATCAGAGTAATCTGAAAAAGATTACAAAGAATAATCTGTCAAGTGAAATGAAACACCGATTTCATGCATCATTAGGAAGCCTATTGAGAGCATTAAATCTGAGAGTGACTCTTGAGCCCTGGTTATTAAAACACTCTCATCACTCATTCAGTCTGTGTGTGACTGGCTTTTGTGTTTTGTTTAATCTTGGCAACTTCTTTTAATATAAAGTGTGGTAACTAAATGTTTCCTCAAATCTATTTCCAAACACAAGAGGAAAACAATTAACAATGCTGACGTTTTACCTGTTGACTACCTGAAGCAGGTGAACAGGTTTCTGGATAATCTTTAACTGAGTTTGATGTGGGATGTTTGCTGTTCTTCAGATTGTGGGCCAAAGAAACTGTGTATTCTTTGGTTTTACTTGAGCAGAAAATTCCAAAGATCAAAGGTAATTTTTCAAAGCAATAGGTCTAAATTAAGATAAGTCAACGACTATAATCTTGCAAAACAATATCATAATTAGTGGTTTTATCATGGATAATGGATCATTAATTAATTAAATATGATTCAAAATATCATAATTACTCATGTTTAATAAAGAAAACATGAAAGAAAAATGTAAAACACTTTAAAAACTGCATAGCAACACCCTGGCAACACAGGTCAAAAAATATATTTATTGGTTTTATTATGGGTAATGGGTAATTAATAAATAATTATTATTTAAAATATCATAATTACTCATGTTTAATAAAGCAAACATGAAAGAAAAACGTAAAACACTTTAAAAACTGCATAGCAACACCCTGGCAACACAGTGCAAAAATATCATATTATTGTTTTATCATGTGTAATGGGTAATTCATTAATAAATATTATTAAAATATCATAATTACTGATGTTTGATAAAGCAAACATGAAAGAAAAACGTAAAACACTTTAAAAACTGCATAGCAACACCCTGGCAACACAATGCAAAAAATATCATATAATTGTTTTATCATGGGTAATGGGTAATTCATTAATAAATATTATTTAAAATATCATAATTACTCATGTTTAATAAAGTAAACCTGAAAGAAAAACGTAAAACACTTTAAAAACTGCATGGCAACACCCTGGCAACACAGTGCAAAAATATATTTATTGGTTTTATTATGGGTAATGAGTAATTATTTATTAAATATTATTTAAAATATCATAATTGCTCATGCTTAATAAAGCAAACATGAAAGAAAAACTTAAAACACTCTAAAAACTGCATAGCAACACCCTGGCAACACAATGCAAAAAATATCATATTATTGTTTTATTATGGGTAATGGGTAATTAATTAATAAATATTAAAATATCATAATTGCTCATGATTAATAAAGAAAACGTGAAAGAAGAAAACTTAAAACACAGTAGCAACCACATAGCAACACCCTGGCAACACAATGCCAGTTATAGATAGTGAATCATTAATATTAATATTATTATAATATTATCATTACTACTCTTGTTTGATGATGCAAACATAAAAAATTCAGAACACCATGGTAATTAATAAAATTATAAATAATATCATAATATTTTTAAATTATTGATAGTGGATAAATAATGTATACTTTAATTCATATAATATTTTTTAAAGGTGTTTGAAAAGCCAGACATAAAAAAATCCCACAAAACACCCTAACAACCGCATAGCAACCACTCATGATTGAGGCAGCAACTTCTGCACTGAAAGCACATGTAAGAACACTTTACTGGTACATTTACACCAGACAAAGGCTAAAACTTATTGAACAAATTTCTCACTGAAGTATTTGATGGGATTAATGGACACTTTTAGGATGAAAACACAAACATGCCTATGATCCATGACTGACAAAATGTCTGCTGTTCTGTAAAATAGCTCACTGTCTGTGGAGTCTTGACTTGTCTCATCAAGACCTGACAGAAACCAGCAAATGTCTGCTATCATGATATCTCACATCTAGATGGACAATCTGGTGCTGCACAAAAAGATATAACACGATTCAAGTAGATTTAAGACATAACAACAAAAGTAGGACCGAGATTTACTGGTGATTCACTTTCCAGAAAAAAAAAAAAAAAAGTGTTTGCATCCACCTTTTAACAAAAGCACATTTCTCTGAGTCACTACACAGAAAAAAGAAAGAAATTCAACATGACACATGACGGAATGAGCTCTCAGGTGTAACTGTGGGAGTATTTCCTGTGGGATGACAGTACTTGTCATGAACTAAGATGATAGGCTATTAAGGTGAGGACAGTTATTTCCGGAGTGGCACTAACAGAGGACTTCTGTATCATATGTCTTCAAGGGTCTTTTAGTTACGGGAAGTCAAACTACTGTAAGTTCCAGTCAAGAAACTAAAGCTTGTGACTCAAGCTATAGGCCATTTCCTGACTGTCCTTGCATAGATAAGTATTTAGTGTCATAGATAAACTGATATGTTTAGTAGACATAAGATATGTAGTTTACATGTGCCATATCTATCTATCTATTTATCTATTTATCTATCTATCTATCTATCTATCTATCTACACACATACACACACACACAGAGAGAGAGAGAGAGAGAGAGAGAGAGAAATTGCACAAATACAGAAAAACACATAAGTTCGGGTAGCCTACTTTGTTTACTATTCAAATCACTCAAATGTCTATTGTTAACTATTCAAATCACTCAAATGTTCAAGTCATTTGCAAATTATGCAAAAACTGTAAAAAAATATTGCTTCATTAATTTAATTATTTTATTCATTTTAGGCAATTTTATTCCAAAAATTTTAAAATGTCATGAAATGTCACAGAACACAATTAAACATAATTTATGCATACCATATATATATATATATATATATATATATATATATATATATATACATATATACACACACATATATATATATATATATATATATATATATATATATACACACACATCTTTCCTTTTGTTTCTTTTCATTACTTTTCTTTATTGTACATAAAATGTTTTTCTTGTTCTTATTTTATTTATATGGAATAAAAAAAGTGTAATTTTATGCCTTCCATGGACTTTTATTTGCTTTTTAGGCTTTGTAAGGAACATAATTTCTATAGGCTACATCTATGGGTGTAACCTGTTTCACTTCAGTCTCTTGTAAGTCAGTGAGTCATGCTTGAAAAGTCCCTCAAAGTGCTCTCTAAACTTAAATAAAAGCTGCCATTTAAAAGAGTCCACACTACCTGTATTAAGTGTCTTCAAGCTCCAGAGAAGATCGCTTTCTTGGTCGTGGTCCAAAAAAAATCCTCAGTGAGTTGTGATTGGACGGATATGAAAGCTTTCACGTGCCATGGAAACACACACACACACACACACACACTGTCAACCCAAAGGGTGGAGTGGGTCTTTTGAAGACGCACGCAACCACAAACCCTGAAGGAAGAGGTTGAGGAAAGAATTTAAAGTCAACAATACATTTTAGATTAAGTTAATAATTTGTAGGCGCAACATTGGTACTGTTATGTAAAGCGTTAACTTTTATATTCATATCTGGCAATTTAGAGCACGTGTTGCAAATACACAACTGTTGTCTGAAGAAGGTGGACATGTAGAAACGCGGGTGTTTTGTGGATGTCTTCAGTCATGCAGGTTTCGCGGATCCGCGCGGCGCGTAAAAGCGAGTGGCTCAAATGTGCTCTCGCGCACCACTTCAGTCCAGATCCCTGCGTGGAAAACGAGATAGTGGTTTTGGCTACCGGCGTGGACCAGTATCTCCAGGAGGTGTTTCATCACCTGGCCTTTTACAGCGGTGATGATCTCGTCTCGGATGAGGACTTTAGGAGTCTGTGTTTGGTTTTGGGGATTCCCGCGAGCGCAGAGACTGAGAATGGCACCTCAGAACACCGGGACATTTGCGGTGGAATTCCTCGTGTGCTTAACTTCAAAGAATTCCACGCTCGACTATGTGGATTTTTCTCGCTTAAAGCGCAGGAAAGACAGACTGGAGCTCGACTCCCGGTCAGTGAGGAGACCGAGCACATCGAGCGCGAGATCAGACTCCGGTGTCCCCGCGTCCGGAGGAGAAAGTGTGTCAGTTTTGATCTGTCTGCCGATCATCAGAACCGAAGGAAGTCAGTGAGAAGATCCGGACACTCTCAGAATCTGGATCATTTGCAGAGTTCTGCTGTGGAATCCACGAAAAACGCAGGTAAGACTTCATACACACACCTGAGCTGTCAGGACAGGTGGACTAATTTAATAGCTGCATTTTTCCATCCAAGAACTCAAGCCTTAGGGGACATTTTCAGCCTTTAAAGATAATTAATGAATAATAAATAATTAATGTCTGTGCTATCCAGAAATTGCATATATATTAAATTTAACGTTGTATAAACAAATGTATCACTGCTTTAACAAAAATATTAAGCAGGACAACAGTGTTTAACATTAATAATAATGTTTCTTAAGCACCAAATCAGCATATTAGAATGATTTCTGAAGGATCATGTGACACTGAAGACTGGAGTAATGATGCTGAAAATTCAGCTTTGATCACAGGAATAAATTACATTTTAAATTGTAATCAAATAGAAAACAGTTATTTTAATTGTAATAATATTCTACACTTTTTATTACTGTTTTTACTGTATTTTTATCAAATAAATGCAGCCTTGCTGAACATAAGATACTTCTTTGTATATTATTAAAGTAAATGATAATAATCTAAATAAACATAATTAAAAAATTAAATCTTCCAATGCTTTACAAACAAGCAGAAAATTAATTTAAGAATATCCTAATATTTATTATATTTAACATTTATTTATTAGTTTATATTTACACAATTATTATGAAAATAGTTTAAAATCACTTATTTAATAAATAATTAATAATTAATTAATTTCAAACCAAAAAGCTGGTAAAATTTAAAATTCACTAAATTCTAAATTTAAAAATTTACTAAATTCTAAATTTAGTCATTACTGACTATTTTTATTTAAAATTAGTAAACATTTTTTAAAGAATAATAATAGTAAAATAAAATGTATATATTTTACACATCTAATAACACAATATTTGAATTATATTGTATCACATTTAGTAAGAAATAAACATAAAATAATAAAATAAAATAAACAAGCAATTACTTATCATATTTATTAAAATAATTTAAAATAATTGATTAATAAATAATTTTATACCTTATACCTTATCCCTGGTTTCACAGACAAGGCTTAAGCTTGTCCTGGACTAAAATGCATGTTTGAGCTGTTTTAACTAAAAGCAACTTGCACTGACATATCTTAAAATATGTCAGTGCCATTGTTTTGTCTCAAGATGCACAGCAGTAATGTTTATTTTCTAAGGCACATTTATAAAAGCTACTTAAATACCCTAATTGAACTAAGGCCTAATCCTGACTTAAGCCCTGTCTGTGAAACCAGGCCTTGGTCATTACTGAAGCTGTAATTGTATTATATTTATTGCAGTGGATATTAACCCTCAGAGGAGATGGCAGGACCAGCTAGAGTTGGAGAACGCCAGTCTGAGGGAGCTGGTGGAGGACTTACGTTCAGCCCTCCAGAGCAGCGACGCGCGGTGCATGGCACTGGAGGTGGCGTTACGCCGAAAAGACGTGCCAGCCCAACACACTGCTGGTGGAACCCCGGAGAGACAAGACTGCAGCGCTGGGGGCAAAACAAAAACACGACAATCCAAACACATGGAATTGGACACCAGAAGAAGCACTAAAGACCTCCAGCGAGAGCTGGAACTGATCCGTGCTTCACGTGATGGACAGCTGGAGGAAGCCATGAGGTTTAACCAGAGGTTAGAGGAAGAGCTGATGGCAGCTTATGGAGAGCTCAGCAGGATGCAGGAGATCGTGGACGGTGTCAGGACTGAAAACGCACGGATTAAGAAGAGGACGGAAGAGGTCAGAGGGTCACTGGCCGCGGGGTTGGAGGGTGTGAGGGCCTTACAAGACCAGGCCAAACAAGCTGACCTGCTCCGAGAACGAGTCCAGAGTCTGGAGAACCAGCTCGAGAAGTTCAGGTATTCATTAAATGCTATAATTTCAGTCACACATGTGCGTAACTATACAGTTCAGATGTTTGGGGTCAGTCATTTTTTGGAAAGCAATTTATATTTTTATTCAGCAAAGACAGTAAATGCTGTTCTTTTGAACTTTCTATTCATCAAAAAAATCCTGAAAACAAACATATCACAATTTCTACAAAAATATTAAGCAGCACAACTGTTTTCAACATTGATAATAATAAGAAATGTTTCTTGAGCAGCAAATCAGCATATTAGAATGATTTCTGAAGGATCATGTGACACTGAAGACTGGAGTAATGATGCTGAAAATTCAGCTTTGCATCACAGGAATAAATAACATTTTAAAATATATTGAAATAGAAAACAGTTATTTTAAATTGTAATAATATTACAGTTTTTTTTTTTTACAGTATATATGATCAAATATTGCAGCCTTAGTGAATATAAGAGACTTCTTTCAAAACTTCTTTGTACTGTCTGAGTATTATTAAAGATATAGGCTAGTTCAACCAAGAATGAAAATTCTGTCATCATGTACTCACTCACATTCTTTCTGAACTCTTTCTTCATTGTATGGACAAAAAAAACCCAAAAACATTTTTCAAAATATCTTCTTTTGTGTTCCACAGAAGAAGGAAATGCATACAGGTTTGGAAGGACATTTTCATTTTTTTTTTTAATTAAAATGATTTTACTTAATGTTTTATTGGTTGCCACCATTTAATATTGGAATATTGGAATTTCCAATAAAGTAAAATTAATTAAATTCATCAAAAATATACAATTATTCGGAACCAGTTCACTTCAAGACTTAGTCGCACGCATACATACATAGCATAGTTCTGTCATGAAACTCTAGATGGCACAGGCTGATAGGTGCTTAAAGGGTTAGTTCACCGTAAAGATGCGAAGCTTCATGAAGCAGTGTTTTGAAATCACCCTTCATTAGATATTGTGAAATAAAGTCGCTATTTTGTTATTTTTGGCGCACAAAAAGTATTCTCGTCGCTTTATAATATTAAGGTTGAACATCTATTGTCACATAAACTGTTTTAAATACGTTTTTAGTAGCTTTCTGGGCATTGAAAAAGGGAGTGTTATTGCTGGCGATGCAGGCCTCACTGAGCCATCGTATTTTATCAAAAACATCTTAATTTGTGTTCCGAAGATCAATGCAGATCTTACGGGTTTGGAATGACATGAGGGTGAGTATTTAATGATATAATTTTCATTTTTGGGTGAACTAACCCTTTAACTCAATCTGCTTGCAATCACATCATTCTCTATAAGGCACAGCTGATTGGTTCCTGCTGTATCAGTAGCCAATGAACTCGCTGCTCAACCTTCAAATACTTGGTCAGCATTTGCTGTAGCAGTTGCAGCGCGCTTTCAAAAACCCTCCACCTTCCCCAGCTCCACCTGTATAGATCAAGTCCCGTACTTGCTCTGCAGCAGCAGCAATAACAGCAGCAGCAACAGATCAACATTGTCATATACATTAAACATGCCAAACACTCCGAGAGTTGTCATGACAGAAATACTTTTCTAAGACCCAGAGCAGACCACAAAGGCGTTCCCAGACAAGAAACCATAATCAACACAAAATCTTGCATAACTGTAAGATTTTTACCTGCCCTGATGCTCCAGAGTGGATTCTGGCTTGAGTTTGTGTTGATGAGTCAAGGACAGGGGTTGGTTATGACAGATTAGTAAGGAGCAGCGTTGAAGGGCATGTCACAGACATGCTTGATTTCCCTTTGACAGATGTTAATGACTTGCCTTAATAACACAGGACGGCACAGTTTCCTGCAAACGGTTATTAGTCATTTGCTTTCAAGTGTGAGTATTACAGCAAATCATTCAAAGCCTTTATTACAGCATCTAACTCTGCATGTCTTATTATATCCTGTGAGGAAGGATATAAGGTCCAGACACGTGTTTAAGCAGGTATGTCTTGGACAGTCAGAGATCAAAGACGTTTATGCTGATTTTTACACATTTGTCTCTTGCGTATATGAACATAATGCAGTCAAATAATGCAAAGATCTCTGAGAAAAGGTGTAGAAAGTACAGAGAAATTATATGTGAAGTATTTTGTGGCTTTTAGTCCGCATTTATTAGCATATGTTAGTGTACTTATACAAGCTAAAAAGGTTAAGTCTGTAAAAAAGAAAAAGAAAAAAAAAATCTTAATTTTTAAAATCGACTTCTGAAATTAAAGGGTTAGTTCACCCAAAAATGAAAATTTTGTCATCATTTAACCTCAAGTTTTTCCAAACCTGTATGTGTTTCTTTGTTCTGTTGAACACAAAAGAATATATTTTGAAGAATGCTAGTATCAAAACAGTTGTTGGTCCCTATTGACTTCCATAGAAAAAAAATTCTGTGGAAGTCAATGGGGACCAGCAACAGTTTGGTTACCGACATTCTTTAAAATATCTTCTTTTGTGTTCAACAGAAGAAAAAAACTCTTGAGGGTGATTAAATGATGACAAAATTTTCATTTTTGGGTGAACTATCCCTTTAAAAGACGGTTTTTGTGGCTTGTCTTCATATTAAATTAACTTAATGCACAAACTTAAACAGGGAATGTGTAATTTCAGCGCCACTAGTGTCACCAAACAGAATTGAAAAAATAATTACTGTTTTTACACAGGTTTCCTGAACTCTCCTCTGTCTCTGTCTGCAATTTAGTATGAATTACACAAACCAAAGACTAGTGCTAACATACTGTAACAAGTTTTAGTAATCAACTAAACTTCTGTGTTCTTAAAACCATTTCCAGCATGCATTAAATGGCCAAATGCCAGTGCTATAAAACTTTAGCTCACATTAACCTTGCAATCAATCAAGTAGATGGCTGGCTTTCAGTAGATGCTGGTTTAGCAGATTAATATCTGGGTTAATATTTCATTATTTGCATCACAGAGCGGTGATGTAATGCTCATTCCTCACCTGGAAAAGCAGGTCGAAACCTGCTCAGAAAATTCACATTCTGCAGGGACAATAATCAAACTTGTTCATGCATCAGCAGCAGCATAAGAAACGCAGAACATCCTCTTTCAGTCATGTGATCTTAAACAATTTGATTCCAAAGATCTTAACTCACCTGCACAGATGGTTATTTGATCATGTTTACAGTGTGTTATGACTTATTCTTAGGGCCCAGTGCACCTGCACAGAGCTGAATATGAACAGAACCGAAATACTAGTTGAACCATGTGGGTCCGGATTTCCCGCCCTCCATGATGATGCCCTCATGAGAAGAGGTAAGGAGATCAAAAACCAAATCATAAACTAGTCAACTTCTCATTTGGATCATAAGAAATTACTTTTTTATTTATTTTTTGGCAATAAAAAGAGACTGATATCACTATTTTAAAAAATTTATGCACAGTATACATACTGTCAAATAGTATGGCTGCATCCTAAATAGCATACTTCCCTACTATATACAGTAGTAGGCGAAAATCGCATACTTCCCTACTATATAGTAGGCGAAAAACAGTATGTGACAAAAGAAGTATATCCGAATTCACAGTAGCTATACATAGTATAGTAGTATATACTCATAAAACAGTAGCCAGATGACCTACTACTTCCGGCGAGATTCTGAAGTGTGCATATGATGGACACTTTACTATCCCATGAGGCCACGGGAGAGGATTTGTGAATGTCAGTGAAGCGACGCAACTAATGCCAACATAATGACAATGATAATGACAACATGGCCAATGTAGTACATCCAGATTACATTCATACTATATAGAACATACTTTTTAGTGGTCGCAAAGTACTTACTTATTCAAATTAAGTACCTACTTAGGAGAGTATGCGATTTGGGACGCAGCTTATGAGTCGCATTAGGCAATCCATTAAAGGCAGTGTGATGTCTGTGCAGAAGAAGGCCTGCAGAGGTCAGTAGAGGGTCGGGCAGCATCAGATGAGGAAGAGGAGGAGAGAGGCATGGATGAAGGACAGTGCTGCCACCTGGAGGTCAAACGGCTGATTAACAGATTACACAGCTGTGCTAAAGGGTAAATATATCATAAATATTAAACAAAACAAGTCTATAAATTCCTTTCTGTGCTTTTTGGCCACAAATTAATTGGATGTTGTTCTTCGACAGGTGTCAGAAAGCTGCTATCTGTAACTGGCTTGTCTCTCAGAGCTCCGCTCACAGCAAAGAAACTAAAGGACGTGTATGGATTCCTCAAGTGGAAGAGAGGGGAAATGAAGCAGTAAAGGTAAGAGTTGAAGCTGAAACTATGATAATGTGTTTACAGGATTGTCATCCACCGCATCTTCTCTAATGAACCCTTCCCTTCTCTGTCACGTACTGCAGATGAAGCAGAAAGAGGTGAACAGCTTGAGAGCTCATCATTCACTGCTGGAGGAGAGACTGACTGATGCGCTCACTTTACTGCTGCAGATACCACATAAAGTGAGAAGCAGATTAAAAACTAGATTTTTACATTTTCTGAAGGGGGCTCTGGGTGGATGCTTGCTGACCCAAGTCAAGATATGATATGATACGATACGGCTCGGGTCCCTCCATCCCTTCACTGTAAGAGTCAATAGGACTCTTTTTGGCCATACTCCCACTGTATGGCCACCGTGCTGCAGCTCAGTTTCAGGGTCTTGGCAATCTTCTTATAGCCTACGCCATCTTTATGTAGAGCGACAATTCTTTTTTTCAGATCCTCAGAGAGTTCTTTGCCATGCGGTGCCATGTTGAACTTCCAGTGACCAGTATGAGAGAGTGAGAGCGATAACACCAAATTTAACACACCTGCTCCCCATTCACACCTGAGACCTTGTAACACTAATGAGTCACATGACACCGGGGAGAGAAAATGGCTAATTGGGCCCAATTTGGACATTTTCACTTAGGGGTGTACTCACTTTTGTGGCCAGCGGTTTAGACATTAATGGCTGTGTGTTGAGTTATTTTGAGGGGACAGCAAATTTACACTGTTATACAAGCTGTACACTCACTACTTTACATTGTAGCAAAGCGTCATTTCTTCAGTGTCGTCACATGAAAAGATATAATAAAATATTTACAAAAATGTGAGGGGTGTACTCACTTCTGTGAGATACTGTATATATATATATAATATAATAAAATGTTTTATATTATAAAGTTAGAAAAAGAAAACCTTTATTATTTAGTGCAGGGATTCCAAAACATTTTTGTCAGCTGAACCCCTTTGACTAAAAATATTTACTCAAAGTATCCCCTGAGGTTTTAAGTTAATATTTCAATAATCTAACAACATATTTGCATGTTCACAATTCTCTGATGTCGGTTAATGGTCACATGACATGTAGGTAAACACTTCACTTTTAATCCATTTTGTGTACTAAAGTCTTAACATTTAATAGTCAAATCAAAAATGAGTCACGAAAAAATTTAGAGAGTTAAAATGACCTGGTTAATATTACTTTCTGTTCATTCTTCACACTGGAAATGGAAGGTCAAGTCATGCACATTGAGGGATATATCGTTCCTTTCAGTGTGCTTTGTTTACTGCAAATTTTGGCAAATATATTGCTCTTTTTGTATGCATACAGAAAATGCAGATACTACTAACCGTATGCATACTATATGCTGCAGAAATTGTATAGTAGAATGCTTTTCTGAATAGCCAGTGCTAAACTGCACAGTAGAGTAGCATTGATAAGTCCACACTGCCACCTAGTGATTCAATTACGTAATGAAAACTTTTGTGTTCTAACCCCTGATAGAGAGTCTCTCGCCGGATCTTGGGGAAAATACTGATTAACACACTAGATCTGTGTGCCAGAAAAAGTCACGGTAAGCTCTGCCTGTATGTGTTTCATTTCATTTCTTTTCTTTTATCCAAATCTCCTGGATAAATTCCCATCTTGTCCTTCAGACTGCACTCCAGTGTTCCAGGTCGTGGACACGCTCTGCCAGCAGCTCCTTTCCAGTGACCTCCTGGATGGCGGAGAAGAGGTCAGCGTTGGGTCACGACCTTCTGTGACCTCAGGTCACCCAAACACGTCGAACCCCCTTCTGATGTCCTGCTGAGAGCTCACAGATGTCCCACTAAGGACACTTTCTATGAGGGTACAAATTGGTGTTACATAATTTTTTATTCTTTAATCAAAAGAAAAAAAAAAAAAAGCACAGATTCTTACTAAAGTTATTGTAAGAAAAATTATCAAACAAAGATTTTTCATTAATTTATGAGAATTAAATATTTGGTGCCAAACTAGCTCCTAGTGACAATTTAAAATAAAGCTGCAACCCTGTTACCCAGTCTGGGGTATTTATATTATTTATTTTTAATTTCAAAAATCATGTTTATTTAATTTTTTTATGTTTATTTAACATTTATTGCTAGAAAATAATAAACAAATCAGAGTTTTCGCATGTTCCAAATTGTGGTAACAGGGTTATGTGTCATATCAAATGTCATAAAATAAAAACATTAATAAAAAACAACTTTTATAATATTTATTTTGACCTCATGCAGTGGACAAACATCTTTTTCTCACCTTCTTTCACTTCTTTTAAAAAAACTTTGAAATTGAATTTAAAAGTTTCTAGTCCCTATTTGTGGGAAGTGTCTTAATGTCACCATTAAATCAAAATTGACATTTCCTTTTTTTTTTGTTATGGAATATTGCAGTATTTATTGTAAATGATTTATCCGTGTACATATTTTTTTTTTTTAAATTCATATGCCCTTGTAATCTTTAATCAAAATAACTTCCCCTCCCCCTTACAGCGACTTCTCTTCTCTAATGACATGTTTACTGGCGCGTGGGCGGGGCAACCTGTCACTCACATGAGATCCACCAATAGCAAACCACAACCATCCAAACATTTTTTCTTGTTTGAGAAGCCGTTTCACTTGGATATATGTCACAATAGGGGAAAAAAAACTGTCACAACTTCTGATTCATGCCGACTTTAACTTATTCTTCTGTAGAAAACATGAGGTCACATTTTCTCAAATCTGAGTTCTGGTTTTTAAACAATCCAAGCAGACATGTTTAATCACATATTACGTAGTCTCCTGAAATCTTTCCAAGCGTTTACCCTTGTTACGTGCAAGACATGAATAGGTGCACATTATAAGACGCTTTAGAGTTTCACTGTGGTGTTACTGTAATTTCTCTGCAAAGCACTTAATCTGTGTGAGAAATGTTATGCTCTCATATGACCCTCTTACAAAATCATTTTTAACAATTATATTTATGCTATGAAATATCTGCTATATTTGATAAAATAAAAAATAACTTTTTTTAAGAAAACATTTGGTGCAATTTTTTGTGCTTGTGCATGTTGGTGAACGTGTCACTGATATCTGTCACAGTAGCTCAGCTATGATGTCATTCCATGTGACACGGGTCACATTTCCATTCCCCGCTGCTACAGTGCGTCGGCTCATTGGAGGACGAGATGAGGCGACGTGAATCCTTATGAAACGAGTTCAGAGAGCTTCATACGTTTGATCAGTCTTTAATTAGAAAGTAAAAAAATAATGCCACTTGATTTGATATTTTATTATCTAATGCAATGACTTTTAACTCTGTATATAAGGCCTGACATGAAATAATAGTCAGGGGGAAAAAAAACAATTTTTATAAAATGTAATGGTAAAAAAAAGTTTGCATTTTTGGCGAGTACCATATTTAATACGTCAGGCTTTTATGGCTTATGATATAAAAGAATACGGAGGCCCTAATGGAGCAAAAATAAGCAATTTGTTGCAGATGTTATTTATATGGCCAAAAAGTAAGAAGAAATTCTAATGTAAATGTAAAGCAGTGAGATCTTTAAAACAATATAGCAGACTTCTTAGAATGCATATTAATATAATTTGTCACTCTATATCTCCCAGTTATATCTCTTATGATATTTAAATGCTTAGTTTTCTGATCAAAACTCTATAGTTTTTCTGTGGGTAAAAAAATATATAATGCAATGTAATACAATGATGATTGAGAGATGTACAGGTAAATGATCCTCAAAAGCCTGATGCATCATATTTGATACTCACATTTTAACATGATTTTTCTTATAAGTGATATATGGATAATCAAGTAAAAAGTGTTTGTCTTGTAATATTACTAACTACTTCATAAAAATCATTAAAGCCTAATGGTGAATGTTTTTATGATACTAAAAGGCCTTTTACTTGCTAAAAACTAAACTATCAATCAGACGACAAAAGGCATGCAGTAGATCGTGTACAAAGGGTTTTTCAGCAGTGTTGATCATGTTGACAATTTAGAGGCCTTAGAAATTTGCTTATCAAATATGATACTTCAGGCTTTATAGGGTTAAGTGGGACTTAAATGTCTAAATACTTCTTTGTACATCACAAATCATATTATTTAATAATCATATATTTGTATTTGCTACTGTATAGTTCTTTTGTTTAGTGTTGTGAAGGTCCACCCCAAACATCTGTCAGATTACAAAGAGCCTCAGTGTGTGAGTTTGTCTCGGAGCGTCTCAGGCACAATGTGTTCTGAACCCTTCATGTGAGGAAGAAACTCTCAAACAACATTCAAGTCATTCTGACACTAAATTCAGTTCTCCTGGGCCACTATAATTTTCTAGAAAGATCTTGAAGCATCTTCCTCCATCCAATAAGCCTCGGCCTCATTCTACCCTGTCCGCTCTTATCCGTGTCAATCCTTATTATTCCTGTACCGATCTGCCTAAGCCGCTCTCATGCTGGAAACAGATCTGCTGAGTTATGCGTCTGGATGATTTGCTGAAGTCTTCCTCTGTATTATGAATGATAAGGATGTAACACTGTCTCCAGAAACTATGATAGACGAGGAGCTGCTAACATTGTGATTCACGGTAGAAAATTACAAACGCAAGGTCACTGGGATTGACGTCAGCTGGGACATTTCAGACGTTCACTTATCAGACTGAAAAAATGTATCACAGTTTTGACATTGATAATGAGATATGTTTTGAGCACCAAATCATATTTACAATATACTGTTCAAAAAAGTCAGCAAGATTTTTTTTTTTTTTTTGAATGAGTGAAATGAATAATTAAAGCTGCAGTCCGTAACTTCTTTTGGTTAAAAATGATCCAAACTCAATTTCTGAGCAAGTACATAACCAGCCAGTGTTCAAACTATCTCTTTACCTTAGCCTGATTCACAACGGTAAGCTTAATGAAAATGTTTAATAAAAATGTTTTCTAATTCGAGTGGTACTGGTGGGTTTTGTGGGAAATTCGACCACGAAGCCGTTCGTCTTTGCGTCATTACGTCACGTCTGTTTACATAAATTGAGTACCTCAGAGATGACGTGTTTTTGTATGCAAAACCCGGAAGCGACTTCCGGTTCCATCGCCCTTAAGTCTATGGGTTTTTTGAACGGGTTTTTGCTAAATCGCCTGAAATAAGGTTTGTGGTTAACAAAGCCTCTAAATATTTTCACGTTTTGATCTATGACATAAAACACACAAGTTATAACCCGCTTGTGATTTTTTAAACATTTATTGTGTCTTAAAAACGGCGGTTGCTAACAAGTTGCTAAAATGGACTACTTCCTTTGGTGGGGACTTTTGACGTCATCATGACAAACAGGACATTTGGACAGAATTTCTCATGAAAAAGTGGATAAGTATTCATACACAGCACAGATCATAATCAGCGAGCATGTTTTTAAATAAAGTTTGAGGAAGCTTGGTGGTGGTGACGTTGATCTGCAACCATGGTGTGCTGTAGTCCGTTTATAGCCTACTGTTAGCTTTTTATATCTGACGACTTTATTTAGGCTTCAAAATGTATAAATGTTGTGTTAACTTGTAAAGATTATCTTGATAGACAAAACGTGTAAGTGTCATAACCCTTTGTTAAACACAAAGCTTATTTTTTGCGATTTTCCAAAAGTCTATGGGAAAAATGCATAGGCTTTCGATCAAGGGAACCCATGCGCCGCTAACTTCCGGGTTGGCCTACAAAAACACGTCATCTCTGATGTACTCTATAAGGAGTCCCAGCTAGTAGGCTATATGTGAGGATGCTGCCTCTTTGCTTTTCTCACAGCATCTGGAATAATTAAACTTAACATTTTGATGGCGGATTGTAGCCTATGGTATGACAAATTAATGTTCGAGATCAGTATGTGTACAGACATTGAAATCTACAGGTAACGCTAATACACACTAAATACACATAGTTACGCAATGCTGATGTTGTTAACATTAACAATTTGAGAACAAAGTATAACAATAATAATAATTTGCACAGTTTGATGTGATATGAGCTAAACGATCGTTAGATTTAATCACCATTGGTAGCGCGATTTATTGATTTTTCTCAGTTGGTCAGAACAAAAGTGGCAGATTTGTTACTTACTTGTTCAGATGACAGTTTCTGGTTCTTATTTTGATCATACTTCCAAGACTACAATCTGTGATTCTGAAGTACAATATCCACCGGTGCGGTGACTGACAGCCACACATTCTCCTCAAAATATTAGATTCATCACCGCTGAACCCACGTAAAGATGATAATTCCGCAAATAACTGCAATTGCAGGTTTCAAACAGAGATGGCGACAACGAGGCAAAATGTGCAATGCGAAAAGTGACACTAAAGACTTCTATTTCAAATAAATGCTATTCTTTTGAACTTTCTATTCATCAACAAATCCTGAACAAACGGGTATCATTGTTTCTACAAATATATTAAGCAGCACAACTGTTTTCAACACTGATAATAATAAGAAATGTTTCTTAAGCAGAAAATCAGCATATTAGAATGATTTCTGAAGGATCATGTGACACTGAAATGATGCTGAAAATTCAGCTTTACATCACAGGAATAAATTACATTTTAAAACATATTCAAATAGAAAACTGTAATTTGAAACTGTAATAACATTTCACAATTTACTGTATTTTTGATCAAATAAATGCAGCCTTGGAGAGCAGAACAGACTTCTAAATAATCCTTCCAACCCAAACTTATAATAATTTACATTATTTCATATCATTATTCATTAATATTTATTGACTTGTAAATGTGTGTGGTCATGTATTAATTAATAGGCAGTTAAGATAGTGGCATTTTTGCAGCTCAGTTTCAATAAATGCTCTATTAGGGCACAAGTTTTGAGGTGTAAATACTTCAGTATGTTGGTACAATTTACATTCTTTTCTCAATGCCAATGTGATTTTTCATCATTTACCGTACCCAGTGTCTGTGTCATTCAGGGTCACCCTTAGGGTGGTGCAAATGGTGCGATCGGGGCAGGGGCCCGTGTCAAATGGTGTGAAAACAGAAAAGCACAGGGCAGTCGTACGAAATAATATAATCTTTTATTTCCAGCAAATTACAAGTACCTCTGTTAAGTCCACTTGACAGTGTCAGATTGAAGCAGCAGGGGCAGAACTGATGGAGAAGAAATCATACAACTCAGATAACCAGTTACCATTACTAGCTGTACACTCTTGGATAACCTGGTAAGTTTGCTCTGGTCTTGCTCGAGGGGCTGGGATCTGACTCTCAAGTTCAGATTAACTCAGGGAAGGTTATGTTTCCTTGAAAGCTATATTAGGTCAATAAGAGGGAATATATGTGACAGATTAGACAATCCTCAAGCAAATATTAATTCACTCTAAAACTCATGGGGATCTTCAGTGGCTTTGCTTTGGATAAGTTACCAGCAATACATCTGCCCTGGAAGAACACAACGGACGGGATGATTTGTGTACACAAATCAAATCAATACAATATGCAAATCAGCTCCATGAATTAAAAAAGCTCATATACAAAAAACAAAACAAATCAGAAGACCTATAAAACCTACGTGTCAAGCCTTGCATGTGATTTGTTAAGGCATATTATGCTCATTTCACCGAACCAGATCGAGTGTGAGGTTTTGCTGGATATTAGGCACCAAACTTTGATATATTTGTTAAAGTTTACCAAAACAAAAACAAAAATTACTGATAAACGTACAGTAAACATCTCTACTGGTCCAATGCAAAGAAAAAATGCAACAAAATGAAAAATAAACATTTATAGAATAAATATATTATTTACAAATAGCTTTGTCACATCTATAGAAATAAATAAACAAAGCCTCCCATCCCCTGAAGAAATATTCACAACTATAGAGAGCTGTCATGGTACAATGGCAGCTCCGGACCAGTTGCACAGTAATATTTGTAATGTTTAAATGCATAATTGTGAAACTATAAACGTGCATATGACACATTTTGAAGCTGCATGCTCTCCTTGCACAAGTGCGACCTCTTGTGGCAACATCTGACATTACAGTACATCTTGTGCACAGTATTGTGACGTTAAACATGCAGGTTAGCATGTTTAATGTCACAATAACTCGCCCTTGCACAGTTAAAAACAGACATTTTAGGGCAGAAACCAAAGTGTTTGACACAAACTGACAAGTTAAAGTAAAAATAATGGGGAATACGTTCAAGATATAGTTACTAACAACGCATTTTTAATGTTATGTGCCCGGCACAATCCATTTTGCCGTCGATGTGCGCGAACTGGTGATGAGATACCAGCAAATGGAGCGATGTTTCTACACAGCCCTTTAGCAATGGGAGGCTAACATTACAGTTAAACACATTGTCGATAACTGGAGGTCAGTTGCTTTATAAGGCCTGGCTAGTCATTAAAATATACATTAGCGTATTGGCAACTACTGATTAGAGATTTTTATGGCCGAGAAACGAGGTACAGATTAGCTGCTAGCCATCCTATTAGCATTTCAAGTGTTTCTGAGTGGCATTAACCTCACATAAAAAACAAAAAGGAAATAATCTCTCTCCTCTTCCAGTATGAAAGAAACTCTTTCAGGGATTTTAATAAAGCATGGCTTCAAAATCACATTCGGGAACCGGTTACAACAGCACTTCTTCAGCTAGCATGCATTGGTACAGCGATATAGATTTCAAAATAGCCCTTTTGTGTGTTTTTGCATAATTCTACAGAAATTCTTCGATCGTATTGTAAAAAGGCTTTTGAGGCAGAGGGTTTTATGTTTCCTGTCAATGAGTAGGTGCTTTTCGTTTAAAGTCATTTAATTCACCAATTGACCCTTAGCTAAGCTTTGTGTTAAAACTGACTTTTACAGATATTATTAAAAAAAAAAATTATTATACCCAAAGGGTCACTGTGCTATAAAACGGGCCTTTTCTATCTGTCTTTTTTAGGCTTTGATGAGCGTTTCTCGCCTCCAGTTTGCAGGCTCTGCATTTTTTGATCACATTACTGGGTAATTTAACAATTTCTTTAAAGGAAAATGGCAGATTAAATGCGTTGCAATGCATATTTCCTTTCAGCTCACAGAGGAATAATTTCCAATTAATTTTGAACACTATGAGCACATTTAACTAAAAATCATGGAAACTCTAGTTCAATTCTATAGATGTTCTGTAGGCCTAAAGCTTGTCTATGTTTCCATTCACTTATTTTTATGTGAATTCTGGAATATCACATAAGAAAAAACAAAAACAAAACAAAAGATGGAAATGCTAAGATGCGCAGAAATGTGTATATGCATCTTTATCATAAAAAAGGTCCCTTTTGAGATTCATTCTCCGGTGTTATGACCAGGTAGCCCTTTTAATCTCTAGCCCGAAATGTTATCTAAGAATATTCAGGTCACTCAGGTCCAAAAATTTATTTTTCGTATTTAGTTGGCGAGAATTGGGCCGAACATCCCCACTGAAAAATAATGAGGATTGTTGTTCTCCTAGTATCTAAACAACAATGAAATTACAAATCAATACTAAAGCAATAATGTCATCAATATAATCATGGTAGACATAGCAGACACACACATCTGTGCCCTGATCTCCAATTAGTCACAGGATGTGGAAACAGAGGCAGGAAGCAAAAATTCTAAAAATGTGCATTTAAAAAAAAAACAGGCAGTCAACTGAGGAGGTTAATTTTTTATCTAATAACAAGACATGCGCATAAACTATGAGGGAAATACATTTTCCAAATAAATCCCTCAATGCGCAACAAAAAGACTTTGTCTCAACAGAGGATGTGATTGGACAGCTGGACTAACCAGTGGACCAGTGTCATTGCACAGCATCTCAAATGTTGATTTGGTCATTCTGAAATGCCTGAGGCAAACTGTTGGGTATTATTTCCTCCCAGAACGCACAATTGCGTTCTCAAACACCAGGCATCTGCCTCCGAATGCAAGATAACATGACTTTTTGTTTTTTTTACGTTATGTCTGTGCGTTTTGAGGCGTCACCGATTGCAGCAACTTCCATTTTTATTACAGATATTTTGCGCCAATTTCCCAGAAAGTGATGATTTTGTTCTCTTGAACACATGGGATGGAAATGGCGCTTCATTCGCAAATGTTTTATGTGATATTCCAATTTTGCACATAAGATAAATTCGCAACATTGAATGGAAACATAGCTTATGTTAGCAACAGTAAGAGCTTAGTGAAGGGTCAAATTGTATATATACTCTATATAACAGAATAATATATTCATAAGCCTTTAAGAGTTCATTTTCAAAAATGACAAAATGGGTCCTGCATTTGAAAACTGTCAACTCACAGCCCTTTTAAAATAGCCACTTTGTTATTCATCACTACAAATACATTACCTGTCTCAGTATTTTGAGTCCACAGAAGAGATTTTAGAGATTAAAAGTTGTGGACTTCACAAAGCTTACAACAAACAAATCTTTCAGGGTTTTTGATTGGGTGAAACTGTTGTGTAGGTAACAGAAACGTACCTACGCAATTGAGGCAAAGTCTGATATTTTATCCTTTAGGTGTTGAGTGTAAACAACCCATGAACCTCTCATATTGTATTGCACAACTTGAGTATTTCAGGGATTTCAAAAGAAACAAAGAAGCACTTTTGGTTACTATCTCTCTCTGTGACTACAAGCAGAGCTATTAAAGCAAATTTAGATCCTGAAAACATAGCATTGCGTGTTAAACAGGGCGATCACTACGTGTTTTAAAGTATGTTTTATCGCAAAAAAGGTCCCCTTTGAGATTCAGTCTCCGGTATTAAGACCAGGTAACCCTTTCAATCTCTAGCCTGAAATGTAAGGATATTCTATGATGGTCCAAAATTATATTTTTTGTCTTTAGTTGGCAAAGGCTGTGAGTGCTGCCCTCAAAACACATCATTTTACATCACTAAGCCATTTTGTAGCACTTGGTGATTAAGCATTCTATGTTCGTTTGCCTCTCGTGAAATATTTCAAGTTTAGGTCGATGTCATCTTTACATGCAGCCAACGCGACTGGCCATAAAACTGGGCCGAACATCCCCATTGAAAAATAATGAGGATTGTTGTTCTCCCAGTAGCTAAACAACAACGAAATTACAAATCAATACTAAAGCAATAATGTCATCAATATAATCATGGTAGACATAGTAGCAATAACAATATAGATATTATTTCTCTATGTGGCATTATAAATAAAGACGTTTGTGTTGCTTGGACAGAGTCAAAGGAAGCAGCGTGGATCAATCACCCACATCTGTGTCCCGATCTCCAATTAGCCACAGGATGTGGAAACACAGAGCCAGGAAGCCCGTCCCCAGCAGGTCTCCCAGGGCGGTCAAGTAGGGAATGGAGAAGTTGTCGGGATCCATCCCTCGACGCCACATCCAGTTAACCATCCAGTCTGCAAGGTACAGCAGGATCACAACCTAGACGAAAAGACAGAATGTGTCAGTGTGGCATGATGGAAATCACCAGGGAATTGCAGGACATTTGAAGATTGGAAAAAAAAATGTAAATGTAAATGTAAATGAGTTTTTGTCTCATATTTATGTCATGATATAGGGTGACTTCAGGTTGATTGGGACACTTTTTGCCATTTAAATGACTGGGAAAAAGTGTCCCAATCAACCTGAATTCACCCTAGTTCAACAATATCACAAGCGCAATATCAAACGAGTGCTGTTTTTGTCCTGAATAGCATGAGTGCAAATGTGATATTAATTTTATACAACAGTTCAATAAATAAGAAGATAATATTGTCTGATTTTGCTCAATTTTGCCAACGAAAATATTACCTATAAAGCCTGAGCAGAACTGTTTTGCATCTTCAAGCAACACACAGAGGTGTTTCTTTTCTGAATGAATCTGCGTTTTGAACGAATCAATTGGGTGAACCAATGATTCAATGAACCAGTGATTGTTTGAAAGAATCGAATGAATGAACGACTTTTACTGCCACCTACTGGCAGTTTTAGTTTCTTATTTGGAGTATCATTTCATTGAAAAATTATATTAATAAAAAACCCATTAAAGGTACAGTTCACCCAAAAAGAAAATTGTGTCGTCATTTACTCACCCTCATGGCCGTTGAAGCCTAAAAGTTTATGTGTAATAAATTCTATGTTGAATCAAATAATTTTTTTCTTTCTAAAGCAGCTTTTTATAATGTCTATTTGATGTTTTTCTCATTTAACACAATAATGACTTTAAATGATCTTTTGGGGGTAATTTCTCAGCCAAATTTGATATGTGATTAATTTGCGATTAATTAGATTAATTAATCGCCTCATCGTGTAATTAGATTAAAAATTGTAATCGCTTGACAGCCCTAATATATATATATATTATATATATATATATAATAAATACATCCTGTGATGCAAGGCTGAATTTTCAGAAATGTTCATCAATTTATTGTAATATTTTCTTTAAAAAATAATCTTACTGACCCCAAACTTCTGAATAGTTGTGAATTGGTAATAAGTAATTTTTTTGCATTATAGTAATAGAGCAAAATTTAATGTCACAATGCAAAAACATTGTAAAAGTCTTATAATAAGGTTAATGTTCTTCATGCAAAGTATAATTTCCTTATTACTTCCTTCAGCTTTTACAGTGAAATATGACTCAAACATTTCTGCGTAGGAGTCACCCAAAACACAACATAACTTTCCTTTTAAACCTCAAATTTCCTTGTAATGAGGAATAGATGCTGAGGTATACCTGGAGCAGAGCAGCGGCCAGGTAAAATGCAATGAAGACGTAGGTAAGAGTGGTGTGTCCACCCTGCATTGAGTTAATGGTGTACAGGAAGACCAGATGACCAGGAGCGACCAGGAGGAAAAGCACTCTGGCAGAACGTGAGTTGACACCTGATGAGAGTAAAAGTAGAGTGAGTCTTTTTATGTATTGTTGTAAAAGCATAACCAACTGAATTAAGGCACAATACAGGCAAATACGCTTCTATCAATATTTACTGATCACTAATAATAGGGCTGATGGGTGTGCCATTTCTCTTCACTCACCTGACCCAAAGAATGAGCTCCAGGGAGTAGGGCATTTCTGTGGGGTTGGGTTTGGCTCCGCTATGGGCAACGCGTTCATGTGCAGGTAAGTGGAGATTCGACTGGCTTGTACCGCCACCAGATTGCCGCCCACACCTGCAGCAGGGCAAAACAAACAATGTACGTAATGATCCCCATTGTGTTTCTCATGGTTGTTCTTACTAGCCCACACTGACACATGAGATACGAGTTGATAAGGAGTCTCACCGTTGATGACGGGTGTGAAAACCGCCATTCCAGCAAAGTTGGGGTTAGATACCGTCTTATCCAGAATGAGACCTCCAACACTGTTTCAAAAGAAGAAGATAAATCTAATTTTAATGACACAAAGGTACTGCATCTGTGGTGTCAGATAAATGATTGACATATCGCTGTCAGCCACAAGTGAGTAACCCATCCATCATAAAGAGGAATGAGGAAATGGAGCATCTTTATCTTAATCAGTGTTCTTCCTACCTGCTGATCGCCATGGCGATAATGACAGGCTCCCACCCGGAGTAGAGCACTTCCCGGGTGGAAGGTATCCGCCGGGCGATTAGTACCCAGATGGGCGTCAGGGCGACAAAGAAGGCACAAACCATCGGGTTGGCATAATCATTGAATTCTGTAAGGAAAAATTTAATTTAATTTAAAGTTAGCTAAATTGAATGCAATTTCACATTCCATATGTTTATAAATGACAAATGTATACATATATTTAAATATAATATTAAAAATAATAATATATAATTTTATATATATATATATATATATGTACCGGTCAAAAGTTTGGAAATTACTATTTTTAATGTTTTTGAAAGAAGTCTCTTTTGCTCATCAAGCCTGCATTTATTTGATCAAACATACAGAAAAAAACAATAATATTGTGAAATAATATTACAATGTAAAATAATGGTTTTCTATTTTAATATACTTCAAAATATAATTTACTTCTGTTATGCAAAGCTGAGTTTTAAAAAAATATTAAAAAATATATTAAACAGCACAACCGTTTCCAATATTAATAATAACTGAGTATCAAATCAGCATATTAGAATGATTTCTGAAGGATCATGTGACACTGAAGACTAGAGTAATGGCTGATTGAAATTCAGCTTTGCATCACAAAAAAAAAAAAAAAAAAAAAAAAAATATATATATATATATATATACACACAGTCAAACCAAAAATTATTCAGACATTTTTTATATTTTTGGTATGTTCTTATTAGTGGGTGCAGGACACTATAGTTCATTTATGTAAGTGAGGATAGCAAAATAAAGTAAACTGACATATTATACCCAAAAATTCTTCATACAGTGGACTAAATTGATAAAAAAAATTGGAACCAAAAATTATTCAGACACTTTGACGTGACCATGTTTTGCTTAAGTGTTATCTGATATAATTAAGATCTTGTCATATTTTATTACCATTTTTTTAAACTATAGTGAATAAACTGTATTAATGAATGAAATGTTCAAGGTGTCTAAATAAATTTTGGTTTGACTGTATATATATATATATATATATATATATATATATATAAATAAAACAAATGAAAAATAGGTCTGATATATATATATATATATATATATATAAATTGTAAAATAATGGTCATAATATACAGATATCTACATTCTTGAGATTGAACTCTCATGACCAACATGTTTAATGCAAGACTCCGGAATTCAACACCAGTTCAGACAGTTTCAAAACCAAAGTTGGTTCAGAAATCACAATAACACACAACATTCTTTTGGGTGTAATTTTGCACCCAGATTCTGAAGAAGTTGGGTAAGATGAAATCTTAGCTGACCGACCATTTTTCACTTTGGCAGTTTTAAATGTTTACATCCAGACGGTTTGGTCGTGTGAGGTTTAATAAGAAATAAACATGCAATCATTCTTTACCATAAATGTTTCCATGTGCATCTTCTCACATCAGTACTGTTCACCGCACATCATCAAAACACTAAGGTGTTGCCACAAAAAAAGCTGAACTAACAATGTATTTGTTCTTGTGTCGTTTCATCACAATCTAAACAAGAAAATGTCCTCCCACTTAGAGAGTGTTGTCACTTTATGGGTCTAAAGGAAGAGACTGCAGAGTCTAATGGGTGTGATATGAAACAAGCACACCCTCAGTGCACCTAAGAAACTCATGAAGCAGGTGGAGTCCACAAGCCCCAACATGCCAAACAAGCTCCACTACGCTCTACCATGACTCAGCATGATGACTGACTGAAAGTATTACTCATGAGAATCAAACATACACAAAAATCACATGATAACCTTCATCAGAAGGAATGATTAACTGTACAGTTTTCTATTTCAATCGATTTTAAAATGTAATTTATTCCTGTGTCTTCAGTGTCACATGATCCTTCATTCTAATATGCTGATTTGCTGATCAACAATCATTTCTTCTTATGATTATTAGTGTTGAGCTGCTATTTTTGTGTAACCATTACTCATTTTTTTAGGATTCTTGAATAGAAAGATAAAAAATAGCATTTATTTGAAATAGAAATTGTTGGTAACACTTTATTTTAGGATTCAATTCTCATTTTTAACTAGTTGCTTATTATCATGCATATTACTAGAATATTGGCTGTTTATTAGTACTTATAAAGCACATATTATGCCTTATTCTGCATGACCTTATTCTACATCCCTTAATCCCAATACCTAAACTTAACAACTACATTACTAACTATAAATAAGCAGTAAATTAGGAGTTTATTGAGGCAAAAGTTGTAGTTAATAGTGAATATGTGTTCGCCATACTAAAGTGTTACCAAATTGTTCTGTAAAAATATAAAAGTCTTCACCATCACTTTTGATCAATATAATGCATCCTTGATGAATAAAAGTATTAAAGTAAATCTTACCGACCCCAAACCTTTGAACGGCAGTGTAAATATAAAAATAATGCTTATGTGCATATTATATAAAGCATATACACAAACTCATACTTACTCTTATATTACAATTGCGCTTTTTTCTTCAGGATTTTTAGCTTTACATTACTGTAATATATCTGTGCACTATTTTTACATTCATTAAAAGCATGTGTGTCGTATATTATTGTGAATGCGTAGGTGCGTAAGTGACAAATAAACCTGAAACCATCTCTTCAAAACATTTTCTGTAGAAAGAGCTTGTGGTTTTCAACTACGCAAAGGAAAACTACGACTGTAACGCTGGGTGAAAGCTGTAGGAGTAATAAGGCTTTTTAATAGCAGTGGGCGAGTTCAAAACGGCAATGGGAAGTTTGTCTACAATGATAGTGTTAGTTAATGGCTGTATTAAAGTCGGTTTATGGCTGTTAACCCACAAAATGTCAGGGTAGCCATAAAATATTACTGTGGTTTCACATACAATGTACGTGAAATAACTTTAAAATATAGTTATGATTATGACTGTGAAAGTTCCTCTGCAAAGCAAAGGAGGTGGCATGTGGCTAATTAAAGACATTGAGTTTTGATATCTTCAGTTAGGACATACAAATCAATTTATTTTAAGTATGCAAAACTGTTGCCAAGATAGATCCGTATACCTCCATTAAACTCGACTTCAAGAAAACAGAGGAAAGAGAATTAAGTGTCTAGGCCACTGGGTTCATAAGTTATACGCTATAATGTATGTGAATCTACAAACTTTAGGGTGCCTGCTCATATATCTGCCTGCACTTGGATCACAAAATGCACTGACAGTAGATATCCGATTACGGCAGTGTTCCCGAAGAGCTCAGCCAAAGAACTGCGGCATTCACTCACCGAGTTCCTTATACAGGCCCGTACTGATGCCAGCCAACAGGGCCAGGGTGATCAGGTCACCAAGGCTGGCAGCAATAGGGGTGGCTACGTTGTCTGGGTTGATGCCAACCTTCCTGGACGCAATGATAACCCCGATCATGATAAGACCTGGGCAGAAGTGGAGAGGAAAGATTTGTCACGTTAGTGTTGAATGGTGGAATTAACACAGGAGATTGTGTCAATGCCAAACAATGAAGACCAAGCATTCCTAGTTTTTGATATCTCCTGTTTGGAGGATATATTTCCACTCTGGTGTTGAAATGAGGACTTAGAGCTGCTTTGTCTTTCCAGGTTCAAAAACAAGCATTAGCATTACTCACTTCAGCTAGTACATTTCTTTTAAGTTTTGAAAACATTGTCATAACATGCTTAATATGATAGATCTTTTTTTAAAAGTAACACCACTACAATATATATTTATTTTAGTCATCATTTACTCACACTGGTGTTGTTCTAATGCTGTAAGCCCTTCTTTCTTTTTCGGACCACAAAAGGAGAAATTTAAGAAAAATGTCCTGCTCATGCTCGTCCATGTAATGGCAGTGAATAGCGACAAGCATCAACCTTTTTAAAAAAGAAGTAACACAGAATGGTCCCATGCGACACGTATCATATATTCCAGGTGTTCTGGGGGTACACGATAGGGTTTGGTGAAAAACAAACCGAAATTTAATAATATACGGCACATGTCGCATGTGGTCATCCTGTGATAGTTGCATAGTTTTTTTTTTTTTTTAAATGTCCCCTTTTGTGGTCCGAAAAAGAAAGAAGGGCATTCAGCATTAGAACAACACCAGGGTGAGTAAACGATGACTTAATTTTCATTTTAAGGTGAACTATCCCTTATATATGGCATAATTATAATGTTGCCTTGTGATGTTTAAGAAACTTTTTTACTTATATCCAACGTTTTTTATGAACATGCAAAAAAAATTTTTGTAATGATTTTTGCACATCTTGTGCATCCACTGAAACATTTGTTTTAATGTAAACCAAACATTTTAATAACGTATTATTATACTAGATTTTTTTATAGTAAAAAAAAAAAAATATATATATATATATATATATATGAATATGTTAAATTATATATATATATATATATATATATATATATATAGTGTTAAAGCTACTTAAAGAAAATCAACCAGGTCTGTATTTCTACAACATTTCCATTCATTTTGTTTTTATTGTAAATAATTAAAACTGAGACACATTTGCAACTAAGGCCCTGTTTCCACATGGTATAAGATACGTTTTGCTTGATCAGATCACAAGTGGACAAGGGAGACACATTCCCGTTTACATCTGGTATTTTAATCAGTCTCTTTTGTCCACTTTTAACCACTTCTGTCCTGGTTTCTTCGAGGGGACGGTCTATGGGTGGGTAAATGTATGGGTTTTTTCAGATCTTTAATGGACAAAATAAGCTCGCGCAATTTACATATGAACGCGCCTAGAGACAACGCAAAACACACAGAAAGCATCAGCTGTCGTTTCTGCTCTGACAGCCGCAAGACCGGCCGAACATCGTGAGTGCGTGTGTTAGAAATCAGGAATGGTGAGAGAACATTGTGCTTGGTACATTTTTTGTCTTCAAACCAAACTTGGGTCTTTAGCCGACAAAGTTTAAATCCCGTCTGGCTAGCGCGCTTCCCATAATGTTTACGCATCAGGTCTTTAGTGGCTGTTTGAATGCATTTGACCACATGAGCGTTTACACTACGAAAGCAATCTGGTTGAATGCATTTTCGACTACCTCTGGAAGTGGTCGAAAGTGGACAAGCTAAAAACGTATTTAGTGTGATCTGATCGACCAAAACGCATCTTAATACCAGGTGGAAACAGGGCCTAAAATACGTTTTTTTGTTGGTTACCTTTAATACATACACAGCACATCATATCTTGCTGATAATATTTGTTTTCTCTTCAAATGTGCACTGTAAAATGTATTTAACATGTTGCACTGAGATGCAACCTAACTGTAACTAAAATGCAACGTTTTGAAAACGTTTTATGTTTCCTGGGATGTTGCCACAGACACAAATTAAACTACACAGTGTCAGTTTCTCGCAACTCAGAGGTAGATGACTCAATCCTCTTACCTAGCAGCAAAGAAGCGATGAATGCGGTGGCCACACTGCTGGCACAGAGCAGGACAGCATGACCCATCTTAAAATTACCCTCTGGAATCCAGCCAAAAATGACTGCAGCGATGGAAGCCAGGAAGCCGACCACAGTGGCCTGAACCTGAAAGCAGGAGGGACACGATGAACTCGGACACCTCTTTTGACCTTCCCTCCTGAAGTTCAAAGTCTTTAGTCTCGTTCATGTCAAGTTTACTTTGTTCTCTTTCATCATTAGTGTACACATGACATTATTGGGTTTTGGGGTAATTTCCAAGAAAAAGATCACCCAATCATTACATAATTGTTCATTCGAGTGTGCAATCTGGAAAAGTCAAACCTCACATGATATGTGACTCTGTGTCTTTGCTTATTCTGCACATAAATCTAACAAATCTTTAGGACTGACAAATCTGATCTGTTTCTTTTGAAATCACTGACTTGTTCATTCCTTCAATATTCACTACTGAGTTCACTATATAAGGAAAAATTGAGAAAATATGTATTTGGAAACAGCTTTAGTCAATACTATGCATTTCGTATGATGTTCAGTATTGTTATTGCTAACTAAAACTATTAAAAATCATTTTTGGTCATTTAAATAAAGCTGATATTAAAAAAAAATGAAAATATTAGATGAAAAACTTGAACTTGTGAATTAAGTTGAAGTACTACAATTAACTTATATAAAAATGAAAACTGAAAATATAAAACAAAAAGCTATAAAAATAAGATGACGTTACATATGACAAAAAAAATATTTTAAAAAAAATCTAATCGGACTTCAGACTAAGACATGTTAAAAAATCACATTTATTCAGATTTTAAACCACATATGGATATGGATCAAGTATGTAAACATAGGATTTCATATTCTTATTTGCTTATTTCATAGTCAGATTTGCCAAATAATCAGATTATCACTGTTTGTCTGAACAAAGCCTTTGTGAACTGAAGAGTTGGCATGTACATTAGACAAACAGGATTGATATTTTTAGAAGGTCTCTAACCTGAATTAGTGCGAGGTTTCCCATGATCATTTTCCACATATCCTTGGCTGTATCCATTTGTCCAATATTAGCCTGGTGAGAGGGGGAAGAGAGAACACAGGAAGTCCATTTACAAATGTTCCCATTATAGTTTAACCACTGCACTTTCCTCTGAGCGCGTCTGAAACACGGAGCTCGCTTAAGAGTTTACATGCTGTTTTATATTTGCAGATTCAACATCCCAAAAACCTGACCTAAAGACAACTTTCTAAAAAATACAACTGAAAAACTATTAACTAACTATATTTTTGCGCTTACTGTACATTTTCTAAAGAAGATGGCCTACATTATTCCAGAATCTAGATATTTCTTCAATGTAAGTCTAAGGGATTTTTTGCCTGTTTTTTTCATCCGCCAGGCAAAAATTGTAATCTTATGGCTTAAAAAAGCTGCAAGATTAAAGGAATCCATTCATGTCCGTAGCGCAAGCGGTGGAGAACGGGTTGCATGATAAAGCGAAATACTTTGGGTTACGGGTTCAGAACAAAAGCCTTAGCAAGCACCACTAATAATATGATTGTTAAACATTTCATGATCCAATCAAATCCCAATGGATAAAACAAAGCCCCGTCCTACATTATTTCCTGCTAGATATTCTGTTTAACTCTAAAATATATGAAACACAAAGCAAAAGCTATTTTATGTAGTCTTTAAGGACCACAAAAAACTAATAGTGCTGACACCATCATCATTAAACTGTGATCTTTCCATGTAAACAAAACAATGAAACATACATGGCAGGAAATGTACATTTTGCTGGTGTTTAGGCGCCTTCGGCCCAGCTTCTACTAGAACAAACAGTGGTCAGTTCACAAGACAAAAGAGGGTTTGATGAGCTGGACAGATGCATCTCATCCTCCTCTCCCTACTTATCTCATCTCTCTCAGTGCAGACACTAATGTCAAGTGGCTCCGGCCCTAAAGAGGGTCTCTCTATCATGGGGGGACGCCTTTCCCAACCTGGACCCACTCAAATGGGCCAAAACTACCAGCCTCAAGAGAATCTTTGTGTCTTAAGAAACATAAAAACCTCTGAAAACAAAATATTTTGTGGCTTGTAGTTCATGTCTATTAGCTGAGAGCATCTACTCATAAAATTTGATGTACATCCTAATAAAACCATCTGAAAACCAGCACCCAATAGCATATAAGTCACAGGCTATTGCAATGAATACTAGCTTACTACATACTAAATAATACACAGTGTATAATATACAGTATACATAGGGTTGAATTTAGATTGATTGGGACACATTTCCCCAGTCATCTCAATGGCAAAAAGTGTCCCAATCAACCTGAATTCACCCTATATAGAGTATATCAGGGCAGTAACCACCATAGACATTCAGGGGGACAAGTCCCCCCCTCAATAATTAGAAATGGCTAATTTGTCCCTCCCAAATATTAGATATTATTGATGCTCCTCTGCTGTACTCCATTATTCACCGTTTTGTTTGTTGTTAGGATGACAAAAAAAAGTTTTAAAAGTTACATTTTTAGGCTGATCTGCCTCAGAGGTCTAATAGCGCTCGTCACTGTCAGAATGACTGAGCTGGCCAATCAAATCAAAAAAGGCGGGGCTTACTGTTCACAGAAGACGAGTGCGAATTCCAATGCGACACTTTCGTTTTAGCAGTGAAAGAGTACGTGGCGAGTAAGTAGCTAGACATTTAATATTTGATGACAGTTTTATGTTTGAAATACTCAGCGACCGACAGTAATATCCAGTGATGCAAACTACTCATATTTTTATGAAATTTCTCTATTTTGAATTGAAAACATGTTATTATTTGATTTATTTATGATGATTAATGTAGCCTAATCCATAACTGAATGTGACAAGACAAGAAAAGTTTTGCGTTTTTGACGTATTAGACATACAAATAAGAGTAAATATATATTTTTTAAAAAATTGCAAATACTTTAAATTGATTACTTAAAATTCTGTCATTAATTACTCACTCTCACGTCGTTCTACACCCGTAAGACCTTCGTTCATCTTCAGAACACAAATTAAGATATTTTTGATAAAATCCGATGGCTCAGTGAGGCCTCCGTTGACAGCAAGATAAAAGCAAAGGTACTAGTTATACTTAAAACAGTTTATGTGACTACAGTGGTTCAACCTTAATATTATGAAGCGACGAGAATACTTTTTGTGCCAAAAAAACAAAATAATGACTTTATTCAACAATATCTAGTGATGGACGATTTCAAAACACTGCTTCATGAAGCTTCGAAGCTTTACGAATCTTTTGTTTTGAATCAGTGGTTCGGAGCGTGAATCAAACTGCCAAAGTCACGTGAACCATTGAATTTTCGAAACACTTATGACGTAACGAAGCCTCGAAAACAAACATGCAGTAAACAAAATTACAGTAAAAATGTCTTAACGCTTTAAAAAAGCATGATAAATCAGGTTCATTTGTTAACCTGGGAATGGAAGGTGGATTCAAGTGCATTTCAATGTGGAATACAGCAGATACAGTACATTTTAGCTAAATGTAATATGGTTATCTTTTCCATGCATATGGAAAATTTGCATACTGTGCACAGAATTAATATTGCAGATATGGTATACTATAGTATTTCAAAAAAATAAAAAAAAATAAAATGCTATTTAAAATGGACAAACCCTTTGATATGTTTTGCCCCAACTTCCTATTTCAATTGGAAAATATCACTGCATGATGTCTGAAAATGTACAGCTTGGCAGGCAATTTCTTAAATGCAAATCTAGTACAGCAGCCCAACACACAAATGCGAAGGAACCAGTGCTCTTTCCTAAATGAGACAGGAAGTAGAATAGCCCAAGTACGTGGGCAGAATGCATTTCACAGAGGCTGACAGCCCAGCAGTCTCTTTTAGACATTCAGTGCACCTCACTGTAGCCTTTCATTATGTTTCAAAAGAGCTGTAGCACTTCTGAGCTTCCTGTGAACTCCACCACTTCACTGCTTTAAAAAACTCAATTACACACTGCATGACAAAATAAACCAGATTTTTTACATATTCTGGAAAAAAAAAAGCGAGTGCTTCGTGCCAGTACAAAAGTCGCTGCCACAATGCAAGGGTGTTGTTGGTGGTTGCCAGGAGCAGGATGTTTCTTTTGCCATTGCTAAGGTGTTTTGAGTGGTTTTTCACATGTTGATGCTAAGCTGTCTTCCAGGTTGAAAACAGCTCACCACTCGAGTCAATCCTTCAATTTAAGGCAACACTGCAACCTTTTCATTAATTGGTATTTTTGCCTGTTTCCTATTTACTCTTTCCCTGCCATTGACAGAATTTTCCGGCTTTCCATGTTTTCACTGTTATATAGTAGGGGGCGCTATTACTCATCAGTACAGAATCTCTGGATCCAATAACAAGCGAAGAAGGAGAAACGAGTGATAAAATCATCAAACATTAAACAGCATATAAAACTGCCGAACGTTACCAAAGGAAATGTCGAAGCCACGAAGAGGTACAAGACTGTGCAAGCTTTGGGGGTGTTGATAGACTCTATCTACTACATCTATGTTATGATAATCGTTCTGAATCCAATCCAGACGAAGTCTTTGACAAAAATGCGATTTTCTCAGCTTTTTGTTCAAAATGTTGCTTTTTTCAATGAAACACACCCAAATTAAAGTGTTGATAAAAAAAGTAAAATGCATTTTTTTTTCTTTTACTGGAGAACAAGACAAAACACTGGATTTTTGTGCAGTGTATGGGATGTTTTATTGCCGAAAAGTATTTTTTCGAATAAACTTCACTGTATTCAGTTAAATAAATAAATATGTGTTATATTTTAGTATCATACATATTAAATTCATAATAATATTAATAATATTCAAATAAATGTATCGTATTCTAGGACATTTTTACTGGAAAACACTGACAAATCAGATTTTTATGTATTTATTTATTTATTTTTAAATAAATATTAAATTAATATTAAAATGAATTAATATTAAATTAATAATAATAATAATAATATTAGGTAACACTTTAGTGTTACCGAATATGTGTGTATTTATATAATACACATATAAACTATTAACTACGACTTTTCCCTCAATAAACTCCTAATTTACTGTAGTTGTTAAGTTTAGTTGTACTAATAAATAGCCAATATTCTAGTAATATCAAAGACTATAGAATAACACAAGACGCGTCACTCGTATTGTTTTGAATGGGAGAAAGTGCAACATGCAATATGGCGGAATAAGTCCCGCCTTCTAAATAAGAGCCAATCGGCGATTGGTAAAGTCATCGCGTCACTGCAGCGCCCATTAGAAGCTCCGGTTCCTATAGAAACAGTCAGACGGGTGCCTCCAAAATGAGACACAAGAGACGTGAATTTAGGACTGCGCGTGCGTATTAACTTTTTGTCATGATTCGAGCGTTTAGAAACAAAATTTATGAGATTTCATTGGTGATTTCAAATATGAAATTTAATCGAAAGCCTGGCGAACAGCTTTGGAGAATTTGATGTTTCCCCATTCAAAGAGATAGGAGCTGCACTTGCATGCCCGAGAGGCGTTTCAAAGATGGCCGCCGAGTGAAATGACTTGTCTTAAAGGGACTTTGGTAATATGCATGCTAATAAGCAACTAGTTAAAAGACCCTAAAATAAAGTGTTACCTAATATTCAAATAAATTTATCTTATTCTAGGAATTGTTTACTGGAAAACACTGACAAAACAGATTTTTATTTATTTATTTATTTATTTACTATTTTTGGGATGTTTGATTGCCAAACAGAAAAAAAAAAAATCACAAATGTGTTCACTTAGAAAAATATTAGCACGCCTCTCCTCAATAAGCTGCACAATTTGAGGCAGGATGTCTTGTGTGCTGAAGTTCTTAGTGTTCAGGGTTTGTTCACGTCACTCTAAGTGCAACCTATAGTAATAAAATGGCCACTAAAAGCCTCATTACTTGATTCTGCGTGTCTACAAATCATTGTATTCAGTTCAGTGTTCACCAGGAGGAAAAACATCAATTCTTTCTTTTTTCCTGCAATCTGATGTCTGTTCAGGCTCAAACTACAATAACAGCAAATTAGCAACACTACTATATTACAAATATCCTGTGCAACAGGATGAAGGAAAAAGCAGGCAGGAGGCTGTTAGTGGGGCGGTTGTAGCCTATGTTTAAGTGACGTGAATGTATGTATGTATGCGTGTGTGTGTGTATGTGTGTGTGTATGTACAGGGGCTCCATGAGGCAAAAGGAAGGAGCTCTTGAGTCGATGCCAACCGCCTGCTGCTCACTGAGGTGACCCCACTCCGGCGGTCATGCCGATTCTTCCGCAGTGCGTCCTGCCTTGTGTAGCGCTTACACACACACACACACACACACACACACACAGCATGAGCGGGAAAAACAGAGCTGGCTCGGCTACTTCCACTGCTGATGTAAGGTTAATAAAATAGTTCACCCAAAAATTAAAACAGTGTCATTGTTTACTCTTCCTCATGACTTCATTTTTCCACTGAACACAAAATAATGTGCTGGTCACTCTTTTCCAGGGAATTACAATGAATAGAGACAAAAATAAGAAACAGATTAGTATGATTTATAAGTGAATCATTCAGACTGGTTTTGTGAACCATAATAAAAGATTAATAAATAATAATAATCTGAATATGAATGAAGGGCTTCGCCAGAGGGAAATAATTCACACAAAGTCTTACTTTTATGATAATTTGATAGTGCTTTTTCTTAGTGCAAGTGCAAAAAAAAAATGGAAATCTGTCCAATATCTGCCTTTTGTGCTTCACAGAAAAGAAAAAAAAAGAAAATAATACATGATTGGAATGATTTGTGGGTAAGTAGATGACAAAATTTTCATTTTTCGGTGAACTATTCCTTCAACAGCCTGCCGCTTACTGATAAGTGGGGGTCCGAGTGATGACGATAAGCTCTACGCAAATCATTCTAAGCAAAACATGGTGGTAGTCACGCGCACAACACTTCTACAAGCCGATAAACCACGCAATTCTGAAGCAGACATGGGAGGAACCTCTGGCAGAGGCAGTGACTGGAGCCACGTAGCGTTTATTCTGGTTTTTAGTCCACAAGCTCAGATAAAATTACTTATGGCAGAAAGCCAAATTAGGTGCTTTGTACTGTGAAAACAAGATATACGTTTATGTGACCGTTAATGTTTTGACAAACAAGTTGTCAAGCGAGCACAGGGTTTACGGGATGTAATATTTAATAGGATAAAGAGCTAACACCCTCTAACTTAATATTACTGGAACACTGTATATCAGGCGGTTAGTCACCTTCCAGGCATTGTGGAATGACACAAGACAAACAACACCATCATTATAAAATTAACTACCTAATATTTGAAACTAGCTAGAATCAGAAAAAAAATAATGTTTTTTTTTGTTTGTTTTTTTACACGCAAAGAGTCACCCGTTTACATCAAATTTTGCATAAAGCAACAGCCTCTTTCTGTAAAGGGAATATTTAAATTAAATTTAAAAATGAGCAGTAAAAATCTTTCATTAAATATCAAACCAGGTTAAACGTTTACTTTGTGGTAAAGCTGTGCCATAGCACACTGAGCCATGGTGCTCAAACACATTGACCGTTTCCTCTTTTTCTTCTTTCTTTTTTTACATGCTCACAAAAGCTTCATTTATTTGATAAAAAATACAGTAAAAATAGTAATATTGTGAAATAATATTACAATTTTAAATAACTGTTTTCTATTTGAATATATTTTAAAATGTAATTTATTTCTGTGATGCAAAGCTGAATTTTCAGCATCATTACTCCAGTCTTCAGTGTCACATGATCCTTCAGAAATCATTCTAATATGCTGATCTGCTGCTCAAGAAACATTATTAATAATCTTATTATTATCTATATTGAAAACAGTTCTGCTGCTTAATATTTTTTTTATGAAAACCATCTCTCTTCAGTCGAAAAGAAATTAAGGTTTTTGAGGAAAACATTCCAGGATTTTTCTCCATATAGTGGACTTCACCGGGGTACAACGGGTTGAAGGTCCAAACTGCAGTTTCAATGCAGCTTCAAAGGACTCTACACGATCCCAGATGAGGAATAAGGGTTTTGTCTAGCGAAACGATGAAAAATGCGCGTCCATGACTTCATGCATTATGTAATCATATTGGAAAGGTCACGCATAATGTAGACGGAAGTACCGCGGTAAGGCGAAAAAACTCCATCTCATTTTCTCCTCCAACTTCAAAATCGTCCGACATCGTTGTTTTACCTTTTTCGTAAAGGCCGTATGATTTAGTCTTTGCACATTCGCTTTGTAAACACTTGCTTGGTACTTCAGCCTACGTCACGTGTGACCTTTCCAACATGATTACGTAATGTGTGGCACATCGCAGAGCTAGTGCAAGATGAGCATTTGTGGTTAAAAAGTATTTAATTTTTATTTCTTTTAGAAAATCTAACGTTTCACTAGATAAGACCCTTATTCCTCATCTGGGATCATGTAGAGCCCTTTGAAACTGCACTGAAACTGCAATTTGGACCTTCAACCCTTTGAAGTCCACTATATGGAGAAAAATCCTGGAATGTTTTACTCAAAAACCTTAATATCTTTTTGACTGAAGAAAGATAGACATGAACATCTTGGAGGACATGGGGGTGAGTAAATTATCAGGAAATTTTGATTCTGAAGGGAACTAATCCTTTAAGATTTGTCCATTAAAATGCTTGGAAGCATAAGAATGTCACAGAGTACAAGTAGCAAATCATAGCTATTTGATAAAGGACAAGCCCATTGATGTGTCTCATCCCAACTTCCTGTTGGAATAGTAAATACATCAACAACAATTTGACAAACCATTTCATGGGCTCTTCAAATGGGTCAAGTTTGTAATCCCTCCAAAAAGACTCAAAGTAAGGCAGAGCAACAATCCACACTAACTTTGAACAAGAAGAGTCTTTTTCAAAGGCAAGAAATGAAAAATGTGGTCATGTGGCTCTAATTCACACTATGAAAGAAGTTCAATCTTTTCTGAAGTACTGTAAGAGCATTAAAAAGCAACAGTGCTGTTAATCTGCTGATAATTAGCAGCGGCCTCTGAGAAACAGCATAACGCAGCGAAGCACTTAGTGTAGATGTGCAGCACACAGACGACCTCAGGACTGCGGGGTCAATGCTTTCTGTGTGCCTGTGAATCACTTTATTCCTGCCAAAGGCAGATTCACTTTTTCTGAGTGTGGGTTTGCACCTAATTTAAAGTGTTTAACAAGTACAAGTATTTAATTAGGATTTAAAGAAATAGTTCTCCCAAAAATGAACAATTTCACATCATTTACTTACTCCCATGTCATTGCTACACCATATAATAATATGACATGAAAGTGAGTAAATGATGAAAAATGTCATTTTGGGATGACTTTTTTAAATCTTGTTTGCTCTCACATGTAATTAAACGAAAAACAATGTCATCCGACAGCGTGCAAACACTGCTCCCAGATTTAACCAGCTAACGTGGGCTGCTTAAGGATGTGTTATGATTAAACATGTAATCTTGTGGCAGGAGCTCACAGAACCACAGCCCAAAAGTATGTCTGGCTATGCCACAAACCTGCCATATCCGAGTCTAGCCGAGACACATCGAGTGTAGGAGTACCAAGTGCAACTAGGGGAAGTGTACGGTCATGTGCTTAACAGGATTAAAATGATGTTAATTTGACCAGTGTCCTACATGATGTCCCATTGAGCTCTGAGAGAATGGGGCAGACGGCCCAAGTTATTACCCTACTTTTAACATACTTTAGTGAAGGACAATGAAGCTTTGTGAAAATGTTTAATAGTGGATAACTGACCTCGCATGTCACTGCTTACAGACATACAGTCAAACGCAAATGAGTAAACAAACTCGATTTTGACATATTCTGAAGAAAATGTACACTACCATTCAAAAGTTTGGAAATGTTTTAGAAAAAGGTATTTTATGCTCACCAAGGCTGCATTTATTTGATCAAAAATACAGTAAAAACAGTAATATTGTGATTTTTCTTGGTGAAATTTTCTATTTTAATAATTTTTAAAATGTAATTTATTTCTGTGACCAAAGCCAAATTTTCAGCATCATTACTCCAGTCTTCAGTGTCACATGATCCTTCAGAAATCATTCTAATAAGCTGATTTGCTGCTCAAGAAACAATTTTTTTTTTATTATTATCAATGTTGAAAACAGTTGTACTGCTTAATATTTTTGTGAGAACCATGACACATTGTTTCAGGATTCTTTGAATGGTAGTGCAAGTGTAAAATGTAATTGTTTGCCCATACAAAACTCATCGCCATGATTCTGTGGTGGCTGCCAGGGCATTGTTATGCAGTTTCTAAGGTGTTTTCGGTGGTTTCTAAGTAAGCATCAATGTATTAAGCATCCAAAATACCCTAGCAACCCCACAGCAATTACCTCTGCACAGTGTCATGGAGATGAGTTTTTGTAAGGCAAGTCAAAAGTTCAAGAAATTGTTATCATCCAACCACTTAGAAAAGTAATAGCACACCTCCAGTCACCAATCCTTCATAAATGCAATTGCCCTCAAACTATATTTCACTCAACGGCTCATTATCAAAATATTCTAACCCCTGTTACACCAATATTTTCCTTCAAATGAGAATATTAGTGTAGTTTTGACAGAAGCAGGAAATGATTCTTCATGATTTCAGCTGAAGTTACATGAAACTCAAACATACCTCTGAAAGCTGCGCAAAGGCTAAACTAAACATTAGTCACCATCCAGACAAAAGACAGAAAACCACACGTCATGACATTGCGTCATGAAATTCAGATGAGATCATCTCAGTGATATGACCGTCAATAAATATACAGGCATACATACAGTTTTTTGATCAGTATTCCTTTCAAAGTCTTAATTTTATTTAAAGGCCCTGTCTTGTGCTGACATAAAAATACATAAGCTATTTTTCACCAAAAAAAAAAAAAGGTTCAATCATGCCCATGTGTTCAATATTATACTAAAGAACTTACCGCGGTAGACAGTCTGGACGCCAGGGTCATTTCCAAGTTCCCTTTCAGGCCCAGGAGAGCAGGCACCAGGATAAAGACTTCAGTCACCTCTGTGAATACCGTCCAATGCTATTGAGAAAGAGACAGTTTTTAGTTACAAGAATCACTAAACAATAAATCCTAACAACACCTAGAGATCTTCTGTAAGCCAGGCTGGAACTAAAGCTAAGAAGATTTATCTGTCTTCTCTCTCTTAAGGGCTTCAGACTGCCCCAAATGGTCGCATTTTGTGACCTTTCTCCTGCCGGTGCGACTAAATTTCATTAGAGGTCACACTGGTGCCACCACCATGTTGCCCAACTGATAAGAGCTTTCATTTCTGTTGCATATGAAAACATCAAACTAAGCGAAAGTGGAACGTAACCGTGCTTCTTGTTCTTCGCAGACTGTTTATCAGCTCAGACCAATAATTAGACAGCGCAGCAGGAGCTCAGAACAGGTTACTCGTGGGCCGATCTTTGATCACACGACACCGTTACTACACAGCGCTGTGAGATCCAGTGAGAACGCATTTAAATTCGCTGCAGTATTAATAACATCGCTGCGAGATCTAGTGAGAAGCATTCAAATTCGACGCAGAATTCTTTGTTATGAACCATATCAGTTCAACCAGGGTTGATGTCGAAACCAGGAGAAACATCGTGTCATGAACAAACAAGTTATAGAAGGCTTTTCAATCCATAAATCACCAACATTCACCATGGATTTAATGTAGTAACGCTAACTGTAACCATGGTATTGTGGCAAAAATAGTCTATATTATTCATTTCAGGGTGCGTATAACCTTTTGAGAGGAAATTCAAGCACTTTTCAAGGACTTTCAAGTGCTTCACACAACTTTTTCCAGCACTTCAAAGCTCTAAATGTGAATAATTGCATTGCAGGTCAATTTAAGGTGTGCCGCTAAAGTTTATGCTTTGGCTCGTAAAATTTTTCAATAAGGGGCTACAGTGCTTCTAGTAAAAAAGCTCTGCTCTTGCTTTTGATCATGAGCTGCAATTTGATAGTTTTATCTCAAGGAAAATTGATTCATCTAGCCTACTCAAAGGTGAAATGGATTTACAAGCTGCTAAAACTTAAAAAATAAGTGTGATCATATATAGGGTGAACTATAAGCTGCTGCACTATTGATATATTATGTAGTTTTGCTTCTCAGATTTTTCTCCTGAATCCCATGTCTCCTATACAGTGATCTCAACAATATCTCACAATGTTCTCCAATCAGCCAAGATACCAAAAGATCTCAATATGAATAGCCTGTTGGCCTTTCTTGTTTTATGCTTTATTAAATTGAAGGGATATCATTTTTAAATAGGGAAATAAGAACCTGCAAAATAATCTTAAAAACGAACATGAAAAAGATCTGTGATAAGATTGTGTATCGTGATCCTGAGAAAAATAGTTATGATATTTTTGCATAATAAGAACTAATTCACATGTTATAGCTCTGCATTCTAACTGTGTCAACAATTGACTTGTTTGTGTCCATTTGTATTTTTCTAAGGAATTTTAGGAAAAAGTTTTGAGAAAGTTGATACAGAAAACTCAAACATATCTCCTGAGATATGAAAGAGCGACCATGAAATCATCTTCTGTGGAATCCTTGTGATGTGAGATTAGACCCTAAAAAACAAACACTGTTCCATTTATAACAAAGTTTCCAGGGGAAAAAGCTCTGATAAAACTGAACTTATCATCTGCCAATGTGAAATCCAGGCCAATTTCAGGTCTATTGACGCCTTCGTCTATTTGAACCTCTTCCAAACGCCCAACTTGAGACATCTGAAGTTGATGACTCTGGTAACTGGCAGGCTGTTTTTTTTCCATTAGGCTGCAGTGACTTAGATGCAATGCAGCAGCAGGCAGTATAGATCAATACATAGAAGGAGTGCTTATCTTTAGACCCATTCCCACTGGTGCACAGCAATTACAGGCCTGACACTGACTAGCTAAATCAATTCTAGCAGCATCTCGTCAGCACATAGAGAGAGTGAGAAAGTGCGGCAGGCACTGCTAACGTAACGTTCGAGAAAAAGCGAATGGTAAACATAACACAACAACACAAAATCTTCCACAAATAGCAGCAAAAAGAAGTAGTTGAGGAGTTTAAGCAGTGCAGCTTCCAGTGGGCGGGTTTTAATGGCCGTTTCTTTTTCCTTGAGTCTTTGGCAGTGCAGGGGCCACTTTTAAAAAAGGACGAACATCAATTGGGAGCTGGCGCCCAGCCACTTTGTCTTCGGTTCCCTTTGACTGAACCTCCTCTACTCTGTCTATCTCCCTCCCCCAGTACGGTGTTGTCTTCAGGGAACAGTGCAGTCCTGGCCAATGCCTCCATGTGCTTCCAAGGGTTCTGCGAACTTGACGCACAGCAGTGCAGGCATGCAACCGGAGGGGGGGCTCGGATTGCAGGATTGTGTAATGTTGGCTGGCAACGCTCCTCGGTTCCAGCACCTTAGTCTCCAAGGCTCAGTGTATAAGGTCACAGAGGAATTCTCAAGACGCACTACCAACCTGGGTTGTGTTTAACACCGGTGAACCTGCAGTGATCTATGTGCATGCTAAGATTTTCAATATAAACTTATCAATAGTTTACCCAAAAAAATCATGTTCAAAACCTACATGTTGTTTCAAATAAACATTCCAAAACACAACAATTTTGGTTCCCAATGAACCTTACAGTGGACAGTTCTTAAAAGAACCATTTTATAAACATCTAAAGAACCTTAAAGAACCTTATAAAGAACCTTGTGTTATGAAAAGGTTCCATGGATGTTAATCAATCTTTATGAAACCACAAATGCCAATAAAAACCTTTATTTTTAAGAGTGTCATTTGACTTTCTTTCTTCTGTGGAAAACAAAAGAAGATATTTTAAAGAACATTGAGGTCGACTGACTTTCAGTGTATGGAAAACACATTTTTATAAAATATCTTCTTTTGTGTTCTGCAGAAGAAAGAAACATGAGGGTGAGTAAAATAATGATGATTTTAATTTTGGGGTAAAATATCCCTTTAATAATCTAGAAATTGTCTAGAAAATGTGATTATTGCTTAACCATCGCTCAACAATTGGTTGCTAGGGTATTGTGGGTTGCTTACTACCTGAAAACAAAACAAGCTATGAATATGGTTAAGGCCCTTCAGTCTGAGTCTATGGGACATTTTTGCCAGGATTGTTTGTCCATCAGGGAAAAATTATAAGTCTGCTCACTTAGAAAAGTAAAATCAACAAGCCACATAATCTGAGGTATCATTTACTGTATATCCGTAGCACAGTGTTGTTATTGTTAATTAAAACTAAAATCAATTGTTAATTGAAATAAATCTGATATATATATATGCTGAAACTAAAGTAACTAAAGTAAAAAATAAATTAAAGATAAATAGAAATATTAAAAAAAATAATAATACAAATGACAAAAGCACATAACAAAATTACAAAAATATTAAAAAATATTAATAAATACCTATCAATTAATAACACTGCAAACAATTTGGGACGAACTACACATCAAAGATAAATAAAGATAAATATTTAAGGGATTTGAAACCACACCTAAACCAGGGATGTCCAGTCGGAACTAGGACGGTAGATCTCCAGGAACAGGATTGGGAATCCCTACCCTAAATCCTATCTAATATTGACACTAGCCTTGGCAACGGCACTTAATAATCACATAAAATCTTACATGTTAATTGTATAAGGAAATGCAATGATTTATGTGTGTTTGGCAAACAGAACAAGTCATTATTTTGATCTTTGAGACACTAGGAGAGAAAGGAGGCACAATTTCGGCACCTGTTCCTGACCACAGTTACTCCACAGGACGTCTGGTGCTAAACTTGCTGTTTGCACCTGAAACCAGTCAACTGCACTGATCAAACATTAAATTGAAATCTATTATATAATCTCAGCTCACGGAAGGTTAGGACTGGACAGGACAGGTTATGCTTGTCTGTCTGGCACTGAATTATGTCAAAATGAGATGATGGTGAATGTGGTAAACCTTAACTGGGTTCCTGTCAGGCCTTAATGTTTAGTCTGTCGCACTTGTGGTAAAAATAGTTTTTCACACATTCAAACTTCAGCACAAACAGGTCTGACTAGAGGTTTTCTAGCACAATACATTCCACATCAGCGGGCTAAGAGGCGAAATCACCAAGTCGGCTGAAAAACAAGTTTCCACGCTAGACTACAGAGGGTGTGGAGCTGTGGTCTGTATAATGTAGTGAACTAAAACCTCATGGCTTCTACAATGCTGTATGTGAACAACAACTAGTAAACTCTCTTCCACACAATTGGTTATAAAATGACTTACGCCAATCCACAGGTCAACACCCTTTCCTCAGAAAACAACAATAAGTAATAAACAATCGCTCTTTGGATTTCAAATATGTGATTTCTATCTTTCACTGAGGAAACTGAGGAAGTGAGGTAAGTATTACATGGAACAACACGCCTCTTCAGAGACTCTGTAGTACCCACAATGTTTCTGAAAAACCCCACATGGTTAACCATTCTTGCATCTACCCGGGGTAAAACGGAAATTCATATGACCATCTGTAGAGTAGCGCATTTTCAGTAGCAATACAGATTACCTGCCTAAAGAGCACTGTGAATTTAGAGCAGCCAAAAGTTAGTAAACAAGGTTCAAAAAACATGCAAAGTGATCTGACTGCCACTAAGACACTTAACTTGCACTGAACTAATGTAGATTAAGGTCTTGGGAGAGAACATCTGTCCACCAAAGAAACAATTACTTAAATGGCATCACAGGATAAACATTCTTCTTTAAAACCTGTTTTTGTACTTTGAATAAAAATACACCGGAATCGCACAGAGCGACCTATACGGTTTCAAAGAGGGGACAGCTGACTTTATCCTTTATTAGATTGACCTTAAAAAATATACATCCTGTCAGCAGGGATGTGCTTTTTATTTTTAAACAGAGCAACCATAAAAACACAACTGTTTTCAAAAGTCAACTGCAAATCAATCAGTCATTCTATCTATCTATTAGGGGTGTAACAATATATCGTGTCACAATATATCGCAATACAAAAATGCAACAACATGTATCATGGATAGTTAAGATAGATAAACTACTAAATATAATGTTGAATATAATGTATTATAATGCTAATAATAAATAGGGAATATCTTTGGGTCCTGATAACGCCAAATGTCTTAAGTTACCAGTAAAAAATCTATCTATCTATCTATCATTAGAGTGGTATCACTGCTGAAAATAGACTCTATTAGTTCTCAACTCTGTAGATTTCAATTATTTATACACCTTACACATCCTTCACGTGATAATCAACACCAATACACCCTTCCACGTGCTGTTAGGGACAAGGGAAACCCTTAGCATGGAGCAGCACATGTTCACTGCTTATTTGGAAAAAACATGTTGCAAGCAACCTGAAGAGCGTCGGATATGCTCACTTGAAAAACTGATGACTGATGGCTATCTGTCAATGGCATCACAAGCATGCAAAACCTCAGAATGAGTCACAATTAGTTTTACTTTTGACATTTGTAAATGTCAGGCTTTGACATAGTGCTTCTTTTCAATGAATAAGATAAGCCATACTGAATTTTAAGTCTTTCTGGATAAAAATAAATGTATTCCAGAACAGAATATTCTCATACTTTTTTCCCCCACTTTTTTCACCAGAATCTTTTTTAATCCTTTGAAATTTTTTTAATTTATTGTTTTTAGGGCTGTTTAACGATTAATTGTGATGAATCGTATGAATAAAAGTTTGTGTTTACATAATATATGTGTGTGAACTATGTATTTTGTATTTATAAACATACAGAAATTTAAGAAAAATATAAAATATAAAAATCAATAAATATTTATATATAAAATTATATATATATATATATATATATATATATATATTTCTTAAGTAAATAAAATAAAAAAAAATAAATATGCAAAGTACACACACATATATGTGACCCTGGACCACAAAACCAGTCATAAGTTGCACAGGTATATTTGTAGCAATAGCCAAAAATACATTGTATGGGTCAAAATTATCAATTTTTCTTTTATGCCAAAAATCATTAGGATATTAAGTAAAGATCATATTCCATGAAGATATTTTGTAAATTTCCTACCGAAAATATATCAAAAATTTATTTTTGTGAGTGGATATGCATTGCTAAGGACTTCATTTGGACAACTTTAAAGGCGATTTATTTAATATTTTGATTTTTTTGCACCCTCAGATTCCAGATTTTGCCAAATATTGTCCTATCCAAACAAACCATACATCAATGGAAAGCTTATTTATTCAGCTTTCAGGTGATGTATAAATCTCAATTTCAAAATATTGACCCTTATGACTGGTTTTGTGGTCCAAGGTCACATATTATTTAAAAACAAACTTTTAGTTTGGATGCGATTGATCGCGATTAATGGTTAAACAGCCCTATTTATCTCCAAAATGTACATTAAATGCAAGGAAATTGGGTTTTACTCACCTGAACAATGTCCAGAACCATGCCAGCTGCAACTGTCCCAAACCCTGCCAGCAGGAAAGGGAACAAAACCTGGAGTCCAATAGAGAAGGACGTTTCCTTCAGTGGAGCCGGCGGCACCGGGCTTTGGTCCGTACTAGTGTCATCGCTCTCATTGCTTTGGCTGGCGTTCTCCAGGAGCGCGTCCTCTTCCCTCTGGCCTTTCGCGTTGGCCCGACAGTCGAGGACCACCATGTCTGGCCGCTCGTTCTCCTGATCACCGCGGTCCGGTAAGGAGGTCACCTCTGTGAGTTCGTACTCCCCGGGAGTCTGGGGCACCTCCTCGGGGTTGTCCGGTAGTATTACCGGATGGACAGACCCATTGGAGTGGTGGTACGCCGGCGGCGCTCCCTCCTTCTTCATCTCTATCCTTTCCGTCCCGGTGGACATGTCGGACAGTTTGTCTTGATCTTTCGACCAGAGTACCATGCGGAGGCCTTAGGATGAAAAGTGTCAATTAAGAAGAAATTAAGAAGCTTGAAGGTCTTACTTGAGTTTAGATCAGCCGTTCACCTGATCTCTGGAGATAGTTTATCCCATTAAAGACGGCTGGTGCTGATGAATGAGTCTACAGGTCGAGGAAGAGAGGCAGGTGCGTTCCCCGTCTCCAGGCTTGTGTAAGATCCTGCCTGAACTTGGGTAGCATGCAAATTATGTTCCCCATTCAAAGCAAATTCTCCTTTAAGACATAACAACAGAAAGCCACATGTTAGTCTGTGTGCAAAAAAAAGAATCCAAGTGAAATATTCTTGACAAAAGAGACAAAGCGGATGTCCCGTAAGTGCAAAATGTCACAAAAATGAACGTCCAATGCTTGTGTCTCTTGAAGGCACTTGGCTAAAACTTTCCAACCAGCTCTGGGCAGTTGGAGGGCTGGATGTGTCTCACTTTACACCACGTGGTAAATTGGTTTTTGAAATGTATTTAAAGGTCTCTGGAGTCAGGATACTGTTACAACTCACTGAAATGCCTGAGTCCGATAAGGTTGACTTGTCACCTGCCAAAGGGAATTACATCTATTATAACATCTTATATAATTTAAGCTCTTAAAAGTTCTACTTTCTTCAGTTTGGTTCAGGAATCCCTGTACAATTTCAGATGGATATACTGCATCTATGTCAACCTGTTAAAACATAAACGTAAGTTTAATTGCTGCCTTAATTTTAAATTGAATGAGTGAAGATCTTTTTTTATGACTCATTTAATGAGAAAAACAAGCTAAAATTCTGAAACCCCCTAAAGAAATTAGAAAGACAGACAGAGACAGACTAGATACATAGATAGATAGATAGATAGATAGATATCAAAAACCACAGCGACAATAGAAAACATTTAAAAACCGGCTTCGTTATGCAGTTTCACTGAAAAACACGTTACGGCAAGTATGACGGCACACATTTTCTGCCTGACGTAAAAACTTCATAAACTGAATATGACGTGATATAGGCTACTTTTAAACATGACGAAACTTTCCGGGCGATTCTTGAGAGAAAGCACCCAGAAACGTCTTTTCGGCACGGTAGAAAGCAGAGAGTATACGAGCCAACAACAATTTGCTCATTACCTCCGCACTGAAACAAAATCCCTACTTAGTAGTCCGATCAAATCCAGCGCAGCATGGGACGACGTAAATTAACACGGCTCGGTGGTACTTCGCGTCAACACCTCGTTCGTATATCCTTCAGTAAAGAAAGTTCATTCCATTTGTTTAAGGCTTATTCTAAACTTTATACCAATTAGGAACAAAGTGGCGAAAACAGTTGCTACTTTTTTCAGGGCAAAACAGTAGAAACTTGTGTAACAGTAGCCTATCTGGCACTTATAAAGGTTTCTAATGTGGTTCTGTCGAGCACTTGAAAGTTCAGCAAGAACCCCAAATAAACCCCCATTTTGGGTGTATAAGGTTCTTGAGCTACAATGCGGTTTCGTTTGAAATAAAAAAAAGTTCAAATTCTCTAAAAAAATACTTTACATTATACTATGGGTGGTTTATAGATGATAAACTATAGAATAAAGTTAGAATAAACTGTCAAAGATTCTGCTAGTATATAAAATCTTTTTAATTTCTGATTGGAATCTTCACGTTTAGAATTTTAATGGTTTAAAATGCAAAATCGGATAGTTCTTAATATTTTACACACCCAGTGTATATTAAACCATGAGTTAATCACGTGTAATTTATGGTTTTTAAGGACATTATTAGAATAGAGCTTTTGCAGTGTGAAAAATTAATACCAAATTGCAACAGATTTATTTTTCATAACAATATAGTATTAAAAGGCGCCGGTAAATTAGTCACCTCAGGTCCCTACCTTGAAATGAAGACGATGCGGACCTGCTGTCATTCTCCTGTCATTCAGGCGGATCTCGTGCCCTTATCTATGGTTATGGAGCCGGACTGAGATTAATCAGTAACCTCTCGACTGAGGCTGTCAACTCCGATCCGTTACATTGTTCCATTTGACACGCGCTCGATCCTGCGTATCTATATGACAGGAGGAAGTCGCTAGGCGGGCGACGCTGACCAGAATTACGAATCCTACTATGGAAAACGCTTAACTCATGAATATGTAAATAGAGCGTCCAGTCACGCAACGTAATTATTATTCATGAACCCAAGCCTTCGCCCTAGTAGGATTCGTTCCTTCGCGAACTGACTAGAACAGAGTCTTATTTTCAGCCAATCAGAAAGCGGGGCGTCACGGTATATAATTAATATTCATGAGACAAGCCCTCGCCATAGTAGGCCAAGAAGGGCTCGCGTGTGTGTTAACATGTGTTCATTTACAAGCATCAGGAAGCGCAGTTGATTTTAATTTAACAACACCCTGGATAATCATTGAAACTAAATATGTTTGTCTTCCTGAATCTGTTTCCGAAGGCTGTAATACATTCACTGCACCCAATGCACCCATAGAAAATGAATAAATATGAATTAATCTTCATACAAGAGGAAACTATTAAGATTAAATTGCCAGAAATAAATGGAGTTACATGCAGCGACAAATAAAATGAATTTAATTCTAATATAAAATTGATCTACTAAACTACTGATTTTTTCTATTCAGTTGATGCAAAAAAAAACCAAAAAAAAAAAAAAAAAAACCCACTGACTTAAAGAACCTACAATCGAATATTAAAGCCTGTAACCAACTCAAGAACCCTATACAGCCAAAATAATAAGAGAACCTATATGATTAAATGCGCAATTCTGAAAACTTTTTTTGTGGTAGAATACCTGCATAAAGAAAACAACTACAAAAACAGCTTCTTCTTTTTTCTCCTAGTACATGCAGTATAAGCCTCAGCACTGAGAAGTCACAAGGCATGGCTTTATTCTAAAAGCTATCAGGATGTTGGGAAGCTGCTCTCAGCTGGCCAACCGGGACACCACAACATGCTTACACCCCAAGGCATCAACACGATCCACAAACTGACCCCTAACAAGATCCCCTGGCGCTCTGTGCTCAGTAGTGCTTCTCAGGGGACAAAAAAAGTTGCTTTGAGAGTTATTATTCTGCTTGCCAACAAGAATGTCTAAGAATGTTTCCAAAGTAGCTGCTTCTGAAAACTCAAAACCTGAACTTGTAAATTTCTAGCCTTGGGTGGAATCTAATGTGTTCATAAGAAATCAAAAGTGAGCACTTTGTATTTTGAATTGGAAATCCTTGTCTCCTTCTGATAAGGGACAAACACATTACAAAAGTGAATGTGTTTACTGCCCACTTAACACAGGCCTGTTGTCTTTAGTGACCTTATGGACCTGTATTTTGAAGCATGTATTTGTTTATAAGACACTTTCAAAGGGCTGCCATGCAGTCAGAGATAACCTATTTATTTGTGTTGTCAGACAGTGTTATCTGACTTGTGATGTCATTTATTGTTGGTGGTTGTAGTAAATGACACGTTCACTGTAGACGTGTACAGCATTTTAAAGTTGTTTACCACAACCAATGTGTGAGTTATTCAAAGTTTGTATGTGAATAAAAGCCTAAATTCAATCTGTTTATCATATAAAGCGATCAAGTCTCTTCAGAAAATTTGGACTAAACTGCTCAATTCATATGGATTAGTTTTACGATCTCTTTATGAACTTTTTGAAGCGACAAATTGTGTCTATGGAGGGACAGAAAGCTCTCAGATTTCATCAAAAAAAAAATCTTCATTTGTGTTACGAAGATAAACGGAAGTCTTATGGGTTTGAAATGACATGAGGGTGAGTAATTACTGACAGAATTTTCATTTTTGGGTGAACTATCCCTTTAAAGGCACAATATGTAGTTTTTCGCCACTAGAGGTCGCTTATTCAAAACAAAGGCATAGCTTGATGACGCTTTGATTTCACAGAATCATGGGAGGTGTTGTCTTCATGTCTACAGCCGGTGGAAAAGAATTGGGATGGAACTCGGACAGAAATCATGTTTATGGATGAGCTGATGTATTAAGTAAGTAATAACTGACGACGGGCCGTTGAATTCTTAGAAAATAATGCACACCCCAGGTAAAACGCGGCCACGATGCGAAGCGGAGTGCCCGTTACACCTCGGGTGTGCATTATTTTCTAAGAATTCAACGGCCCGGAGTCAATTATTCCACATATACTATGGTTACCACACCTCAAGACACTGTTCTGATGTTGTATTTCAACACATTTGTCAGGTTTTTGTCCTTAAAACACTCTTGTGTGTGGGACTAATTTCTTACGCATCTCAGCCCAAGCTTGAGCCTTGATAACAGAATAATACAGTTGATACAGTTATTAACGCAGTTGAGAGAGAGAGAGAGAGGGAGAGAGAGAGAGAATTAGCATATGTGAATTAGCCTACCTGAGTCTGTGCGTCTCTCACGGCAGCAGTGTCTCTACTAATAGTGAAACTATAAGTTTATCTACCTCGAGAACCGCACAATTACCTCGCTGGTGAGTCTATCTTTTAAGTTGCTAAACTATTTTACTGATTAATTCGTCAGAGGTTCTGTGCGAGTGTGTGTCCGTACTATACAGTACGTGTGTACGTTTGAAAGAGAGAGAGAGCGCGAGAGAGTATGCGCTTTCAGGACACAATAAAACGTATTTTGTGGCAAAAATCATGACAATAATTTTTCGTTTTCATCCTATTGTTTACAATATTTATTTGCTTGGTCGGTGTCGTGGGTTTTGTTTCTTTTGCAGTTGTAGGCTGTAGGACCTGTTGAAATAACTGAAAACATTTGGCGAAGTGATATGGAACTGCAATGCAGTCAAGACCCGCCTAGAACTACTTTAGCCGTGTGTTTCCATGAAAATAATTGCACACCTTAGAACGTTGGTCAACCAATCAGATTCGAGCATTCAACAGCCCCGTAGTATAAAGATTTATTAACATTACTGTATGAAGCAGGGTGTGTCTGAAAACCATCAGAGCGGAACGAGGCCGTTGGAGCGATTGGTAATGAGAGACGAGCGCGACACACGGCTCGAGAGCAGTGGAACTTTTATTATGCTGCAGTCGCCGCTTCCTCTTCTTCCGGTCAATCGTATGTGGGGTAAAGCAGCGCTGTTTTATCATATTAGATGTATTTGTGTGTTTAAAGTTGTTATAATGCTACTCTGCGTTCGCTCGGCGGCTACTATGAGACACTTGTTGCACACTGCAGTAAGCTAGATTGATATTAGTCATGGTAAAACATGGTATTCGCTGTAAATCAAGAAAACGAAATTTAAACAATAAGATTTACTGTGTTGAACTATATAACATGATTAGTTTTCTGTCGATGAATGTATCCAAACAGCTGCTCACCTGTGTAGTAAAAACACATAACATATTAAAGCATCTTTGGTGTTTCCATGGTTTCTACAAAATAAAACTGGAAACCGAGGGTAACGCAGGTATGATGTCATTGATAGGCGACGCATGGACACGGTCCGTGTCCTGGTTAAAATAGCTTATTTCTCTGGATTTAAACATTCTTGGAAACATTTGGGATATTGTAAGTACACAAGTCAATAATATATATATATATATATATAAAACATTGTTCTAGTGGTTTGTGGATATTTTAATCAAAAAATCTTACATATTGTGCCTTTAACTAGAAGTGCAATTATATCTGTCACCATTTGTTTAACAGGAATCTTGCTGTATGATTAGAAAGCAGAGTGCTGATGACAGCTACACATGCCATTCTCATGAGAGTCAACCAAAGCATGCAGATAAACAAGTAAATCGGTCAGAAAAACGAGGCGGGTTTGGAATTGGTTCAGTCACATGAAGTTCAGTAAGTCCACATCAGCTGATAGAAGGTGAGAGTTTGTTGAACTGCCCTAAATTAATGGAATGTAAAGGTCACTGCTTAATTAGAACAAGAGCAGTCTAGATTAAGTAAAGACAGCTGACTGGACCGTCTGACGCAGAGACTGTTAAACTGCACTGTCAATGCATTCCCAATACAAGAGAACAGAAGAGAACATCAATAGAATCTTAATTATACTGTATGCCTGGGACCAGTACTGTATATGTGGCAGTGAAAAACAGAGTATAATTATACCTATAATTATAGATTTTAATTATGGGGTGACCAGAAATGGTACATAAAACACAAAAATCACAATATCAAAACAATAAAACATATATGCTGATTGAAAAAGTGAACTGGTAGATCTCGATATATGGCTTACAACAGAAAGATTTCATTTAATATGAAGTTTAATGCATATATACTACTGTTCAAAGGTTTGGGGTTGGTAAGATTTAAAGAAAACTCTTACCAAGGCTGCATTTATATGATCAAAAAAGTAAATTCGTAATATTATGAAATATTATTACAATTTCAAAGGAGTGTTTTCTATTTGAATATATTTTAAAATGTAATTTATTCCTGTGATGCAAAGCTGAATTTTCAGCATCATTACTCCAGTCTTCAGTGTCACATGATCCTTCAGAAATCATTCTAATATGCTGATTTGCTGCTCAAGAAACTTTTATTATCATCATCAATGTTGAAAACAGTTGTGCTGCTTAATATTTTTGTGGAACCTGTGATACATATTTCAAAAGAACAGCTTTTTTAATTATTTTGCAACAATGTCAATGTCTTTTCTGACAATTTTGATCAATTTAATGATTCCTTGCTGAATAAAAGTATTAATTTCTTTCAAAAAAATAAAAATAAAAAAAAATAAAAAAAAACGTACTGACCCACACATGGATGATCCATTCAGATCTTTGTTGTTTATTTCTCAGTTCTAGGCGTATAAAACTGTTTGTGTGTTTGTTTGTGTGTGTGTTTGGCCACAAACCATTTGGCAGAAATATACTCTTATTTGGCACAAAAACTATACTTCTGCAAATCAGATTGAAATATTTCCAGAACTCCATGCTTAGATGTGTAATATTATTATCACACCTTATCTTGTTGTTTTCACACCCATAGCATCCTCCAACACAAAATGGATGGTTATATCAGCTGTATGTTTAAGGTGAAACTACTGCTAGTTTGAGACTGAAGTAACATCAGCTTCTAAACAGCTGAAACTATTCATTTTAATGAAGCCACAATCCAAAAAGACCTGGTTCAATTTAGTGTTCATAACTCCTGGAATTTTTACTCATTGACTGTGCAAGTCAAGTGATAACCTTATCCACCTAAATCTAAAATCAGCTAACCTTATTATCTTTATAAATGCTCAGAGTGTTTCTCGGAGTGTTTTCACTCCTTGCTGAGGTACAGATGAGCCGGCAAAACAAATCTATCCATAGCAACAGCATCATGACAACCACTCTCTCCTGGCAACTCTCCGGATATCTCTGCCAGATTGGTCCACTGTGCCTTGTTTTTTGTCTTCCTCTTAGGAATGTTCACTTGGATTTGGACAGTCAGTTACTAAAGTGTATAATTGTGTGCTTACCTAGAACCAAAGCAGCTAAACAGTGTATACCTTATATAATGGCATAATATATAACACAACTACCTTGGATGCACGGTGGAAAAAAAAGAGTTTGCCAAATGTGTAAATACTATGATTACATAAGGGATTTCTCTATTTTAGAACTCACCTCACATTTGACATGACATTTGGCACAAGGTCCAATGCCACAAATTGCACAATTGCACACATTTCAATTGAATCGAAAGTACAGAAAAAATTGATTTTACAGATTACATCTGTTTATTCTGGGTCGTAGTTCACACTCCAACTTACGATCAAACGAGAGAGAAAATTATAGTGTCATTGGTAACACTTTACAATAAGATTTCATTCGTTAACTACATTACTTAACATGAACTTAACAACACTTCTAAAGCATTTATTAATCATAGCTTCAATCATATGTTGATCTCAACATTTTTAAAATCAAAAATTTTATTTGTTAACATAAGTTAATGCACTGTGAACTAACATGAATATAAACATTTTCATTAAAAAAAGACATTAACAAAGGCTAATAAATACTGTAAAAATATATTGTTCAGTGTTAGTTTATATTAGTTAATGCATTAAAAGGTTAGTTCACCCAAAAATTAAATTTCTGTCATTGATTACTCACCCTCATGTTGTCCCAAACCCGTAAAACCTTTGTTCATCTTCGGAACACAAATTAAGATATTTTTGATGAAATCCGAGAGTTTCTGAAGCACACATTGGCAGCAACGTCATTGCACCTTTTGAGGTCCAGAAAGGTAGTAAAGACATCGTTAAAATAGTCAACGTGACTACAGTGGTTCAACCTTAATGTTATGAAGCGACAAGAATACTTTTCGTGCGCAAAAACAAAACAATGTCTTTAATACCTTTCTGGACCTCAAAAGGTGCATTGACGTTGCTACCTATGTGTGGTTCAGAAACCCTCGGATTTCATCAAAAATATCTTAATTTGTGCTCCGAAGATGAACGAAGGTCTTACAGGTTTGGGATGACATGAGGGTGAGTAATTAATGACAGAAATTTCAAAAAAATGAAATGAAACATGAAAATTCTGTCATCATTTACTCACCCTCAAGTTGTTCCAAACATGTATGAACTTCTTTCTTCTGCGGAACACAAAATAAGATCCAAACAGTTGATGGACCCCATAGTATGGGGGAAAAAAATACTATGGAAGTCAGTGGGGCCCATCAGCTAAATTCCTACAGGTTTGGAACAACTTGAGGGTGAGTAAATGATGACAGAATTTTCATTTTTGGATGAACTATCCCTTTAACAAATGTTAACAAATGAGACCTTACTGTAAAGTGCTACTATGTCATTTGAATGACAAATATTAAAATTGTAGCTATAGATACTGATGTGTAAAACTGAATACAGCATGAAATATTTATAACTACAAACCTCATATATTAACCATTATTATGTACTTTCTGGAGGAAGCCTAGTTTGTCATTTTTGCAGCTCTATGAGTTGCATGGTGATCATTGTAAATAAATAATAGTCTTTGGCTTAAAAATAGACACCCGTTGGCCTTCCTGACATGCCCTGCTTTCAGCCTCAGTGACATGTCTTACTGGAAACATGAACAGTTCAGTTTGCTTACCTGACAACAAAACGCGTCATTGCCCATATTTCTGATGGCATTATCTGATCGTGGGGAACTCTGTGTCTCACTACAGTTGTGCAGAAACATACTTCCTGACCTTGTTTACCTCAAAAGAGCACATGAAAAAACAGTTTATCCATTTGGAATAATCACAGTGGGAGGGCTAGAATACTGGTCATTTACTCTGAAGTTAAACTCACTTTTAATCACAATCAAAAAAGAAAAAGAAAAAAAAAGAAACTAAGATGTTTTTTTGCCGGTCAGTTCTAACTGCTGAATTAACAAGTTCTTATTTCTGTTGACTGCAATTTGAAGAAGTGCCAGGTAAAATTTTACATTTATGCAACTTGAGGACACACATGGTCACCTTGTGGTCAACAAGTTCAGCCTAAGAACAATGTCAGCTTGAATAAAACCCTCGGTCATTACCCAGTCGACAAGAACATTCAAGGATCTACCGCAGTGTGTAGGCTGAGCAAATATAAATGCCCTTAAAGTTTTGCAAGAGCAAATATTCCAGCAGGACGAATGTACGAATTAACGTATTCACTGGGTTAATGTGATTTATATATTTAAATTATATAGTAACATGCTTAAAATGGCACCAAGTACCTTAGCAACCACTAAAAAATATCAGCACTTTTGTTTTTTTACCACTAAAAATGCGTACAATTGACCAATTTACTCATGGAGCCGCATTAAGATCTCCATATCTCTGGGATTGAAACATATAGGGCCTTTAAAATGAAGATACCAAAAGAAAAGTTTGTTAAGAACCAGAATCTATAAGGATATTAAGATATCTTTAATAATTCTTAAGTTACAAGCATGCAAACTAGGGGCAAAAAACACAAGAAGTGCTTTTCCCCCATTTTTGAACCGTCACCATTGGCATATAATGCAACAAAGATTGCTAAAGTCAACAGATTTAACTAACAGACTTACCAATCTCTGTGTAAAAATAAAATAAAGATGCTGCCATCTTTCTAAAGTCATTTTTACCCCCCTGTAATTTGGTTCCAAATCTCATGTGAAAATGGTCATTTTTACCCCCCTCTACAAAACAGTGGATTAGTCTGTAAATATACATTTATGACATTTAATATTTTGGCTTTTTTCTTCCTTTATGTACTTCTTTCACCAGAAAAAAATCTGGTTGAGCTGACACGGAATGACCCCCTTTTTTTCAGAAAGCCAGTACAAAATTCGCTTTAGTAGTATTAGTGTCTAAGGTATTTAGTGTAATTTTTAGCACGTTACTATAGGGTGTTCTGATTGGTTGCTACAATATGTGGTAGCATTTAATGCCCATTTTATCATCTGCCAGATTTAAAAGATAAGTCCAATGCCTAATATTTTCTAAACCATTGGACTTATCTTTTAAATCTGGCACAGCTCTCCTCAACCATCCATGCAATTTGAGGTATCTCACTTCATGAGGATGAATTATGCGCTAAGTTTAATACGAACTTCGAATCTGTAACCTTAAATATAACAAGCGCCACTAATGATAATATTATTATACGCCATTTTAAGACACCATCTCTCATATCTGTCCAGATTTAAAGATTATTCCAGGTTAACACTCGCAAATGTAGCCCTACATCATGATTATGACAAACACCTTCTTGGTAGATAAAGACATTCGCTTGAATTTTTCTTCCTGCTACTCTTTATGCCCACAAACGCAGCAAGAGTTACATATCTGATTCAGGCTCACAAATCCCATTATCTGAGCTTCAGCGTGTAGCAGCATGCTTTCTATTTGTTTCAATATGAGGAATGAAAATTGTTATATCACACTCCTCGATTTATTATTAAATAGAACGTTATTTCAAACCCTGCTTGTTGCAATTATGTTCTCCGAAACAGCAGAAAATCATATAATGTGTTCCTCATTCTGAGTCGCAAGCGTTAGTGCAGAGTGTAAGCATTTTCCACTTTAGACAGACTTTGCTAGATGTTACCTCATTGTTCTTATGCCTAAACATCATTAAAGCTCTGTTTTAATACATTCAGAGCCGTGTCGCAGATAGCTTAACACAACTAATGTGGAAAATTCTCCACTGAAGCCGGGCTCAGGGAGCAAAAGCCGCTCACGACGGGTGACCCAGTGGTCCTGAGCTCAGCGAGGTCACGTGATCAGAATACTGACCAGGTGGATGGAGCCAGGAGGCACCTCGCACAGGAAAGGGTTTGTTACAGAGTAGCCTGACTGCATGTATCACATCTTAAAAAGGTACTTCAACCCCAGAACATTTCACCTTGTGTGCCCTCAGGGTGCCTTGATGTCCAGAATAGGAAGTGATTCACAAATGAGTACGTGGTTCTCTTTGTGCCTGTTAAAGAATAATGCAAGTTTGCTTATGAAATAAGAATTCTGGATGGTGTATGCTATTTTTAGATCTTCTAGAGACTTCTTAGACTCTTCTAGACGTGTCAAAACTTTGACTTATTAGGATATATTATAACCCAAAACTATATTATAATGTATGGCAAGGAATTTCAGTTATTGTAAGCATACATAAACTGATAAACAGTGTCACCAAGCGGTAAACAGTGTAATTGCAGCCTTACCAGCCAGTCACCTAGCGTTGAGAATCCGATTCACTTGAGCGAGTCGCTCCGGACGGTTGAACTGATTCAAATTCAAGATTCTTTCCATCGTTCAAAGTGTTCACACTCTGTCTGCTAAAATAAATAAAAAGAAGACGGCCTTAGTTGGCTTTCCACCACGTTAAGGGTGGTCTGTTGGCTTTTAGAGGGATTTAGGCACTTTTCAGCTGGCAAGTTTGGAAACCAGTTGGTTGCCCAGCTAAACACCTGCTGGTCAGACTCTTTTAAAATGAGCAAGATTTATGCGTTCCTGTATGACGCTGTAACTCATGTTTTGTGTCAGATAAATGTACCTTTTCTTAAAAAAAAAAAAAAAAAATGTCGACAAATGTCGCGTTGTTTGTGATACACCGACGTCACCTCCAGGGTTCACCATTGATTCGTAAACGGAATCAGGACTTCGTTAAGGAATTCGAGGAAGATCAAAATATCTTTAAAAATGCAGCTCCATATATGCCAACACATCAACATTAGCCTCATTTTGCAGATATTTCACAGTTTTACTCACAATGTCCTTCATAATTTTCAACTAGTGATAGGTCGTTCATAAACGATTCGTTCGTTATTCGTTTGTCACGTGACAAATAAGGCTATAGGGACTCGAGAGGTAACAGTTAGACTAATCATTTTTGTTTCTCATAATTTATCTCTGGCTGCATTATAATGATTTCCTATTTGGAATATGATCAATGTGGACTGCTATGTGGACGTGTTATTGAAAATGGGCAATTTAACTCTGTTCAAATGAACGAAATGACATGTAGGCTATGAAAAATTAGTTCATTTTGCTGAACGAGATTCAAAGGTCAAGTCATTAAAATAATCCGATATTTCCATCGACCCATCACTAATTTGCACACAAATTGGTTCGACCAAATCATTAAGAAGAATCGACTCAAACGAACGACTCACGAATCGGACAGCACAGGATAAATTTAATGGTTATGGATGGAGAAATACAAATTTCAGACTTGATCTGTAACTAATATTGCTATTTGTTTGTAATATTTAAGATTATACCTGTTTAAACTAACAGCCAAGGCTGCTAGCTACTACTTCCTGGAAAGCAGGCCAAGAGACTTCCAAGCAATCCGAAACACAATAACACATCGGCACTAGCCTCATTTTGCAGATAAACTGTGTCAAACCACTGCAGCACTTTTTAACTGCATCTCTGCAGTGTGTTTCAGCAGGTCTGAGCGTGGCCGACAGGACCGCGAGACACATTTCACCTCTGCAGAGGTGAGAGAAATCAATAGAGACAAATAAACCTCAGGCCAGGAGTCCACACGGTTAGAGTCGCTCCTCATTCTGTGTCAACCACCATGCTGCTCAAGACTAGAGTAAGTGAGTCACTATTTGACATTATTTAATAAAAAGAGAAAAGAAAATCCACTGTTTCTTTTCCCCCCCTCAGATAAGAGTGCCAATGGTGAATTTGAACCAAGAAACAAGGAAGCAAAAAGACTGGAGACAAAGTTCATTTAATGGCAAAACCACAAACGTACAAGCAATTGTAGAAAACCATGTTATTACAGTGCTTTATTTTATTGCAATGTGCATCCAAGACACATTATCCTAACAAAATGAGAGCAAATGGCCAAGTGAAAACATTATAATAGAAAAAAGTAAACATCATTTAATGATGTTGGCCATAGCTATGATGACTTCCCTAAAGGCTTTTCAACTTTATTTCGATTCAAAATACTGCATCTCTGAACTCCGTGCTGACAATGAGTGTGTTTACATGCACGATCTTATGCTGATTATGCTTAATAACCCAGCAGCATGTAAGGTCGTGTAAACACATAAATGTTTTCTTTTATCTGCCAAAGGTCATAAACTGTTTAAGACACAATCCTGGCGGTTTATTTTGTGTGTGCATATGTACATTTCAAATCTCACATAAATGTTTCTTGCTTTGCCGGGATTTCAGAATGAGCTGAATTGTTGTGCATGTAAACACATTCAATATCTTATTAGTGTAGCATTAAAAACCCCATGAAATCCTTTGTAGAGGGCAGTTTTCTATCCTGTTTTGATGCATTTCCCATTGGAAAGTAAGTTATTTGGGCTAGAACACTTCAAAAGGCTTGTCTTTACATTTTTAAAAAGCCACAAAACTCCCAATATTTGATTTCAGGGGTTTTTAAAGAGTACTTGACGCTACTATAAATTGCTAAAGACCCTGTAAACATTTAGAAAAAGGATTGCATGTATGTGCTACAGCAGTGCAATTTACTTTAGACAAGGATGAAACTGACCAGAATGAGTGAAAAATAACCAACAATATTCACCATACAAACCACCAAAATCACCTCCTACACAATTAATGCAGGGAGGTATGCACAATGAATATCCTAAAGTTAAAACTTCACTTTATTAATAAGACCTCTGCTGTATTACTAGCCGATCATGCTAAAATTAGCAGTAGATTAATTAGCAACTCTGTAAATACCCTAAAAATATCTCAAGACACCGTTATAGGGAGACTGCTAAATCTGTTTCTATTTCAAACATTTATTTATTCTGTTTCTAAAGAGTGTGTGGCTGTGTTTGTGCATATGTTGTTGGCTTAGCTTGTTCGGTGGGTGTTTGGCGCTGTTGGCTTTAGGAGGCAGATTGTCGTTGCTGTGCATCTTGTAAAAATGGCATTAACAGCGAGCTTTGTGGAACTAAAATACATGTTGTTCCCTAAAATGTGCTTAGTTATTCCTCGTCAGATAGTGTAGCTTATTCATTTGAACAGTCTAGCATCCAAGAACCTTGTTGTGCTGACATTAAGCCTGAAACACACTCTACATAAGTACGTACTGTAAACACCAACTCTAGTTTGATTTCATGCATCATTGCATTAGGAAATATGTCAGCATTCTCAGCATTGCCACAAGGGGCACTATAGGCATCAATGTAAACGTCTATTTTCTACAGTCGTTGAATAGAATCTTGTGCTGGGGTGCTAAAATTCCACATTTTTTTTTTCGTTTAAACTGTTGACATGTTTATAGCTAGCAACCTGAATGTGGTTTAAGACAGACGTTTGAAGGAAACTCTACGACAGGGGTTCTCAACTCTGGCCCTCAAAGTCCACTTTCCTGCATTGTTTAACTAATCAAACACACCTAATCAAGGTCTTCAGGAATACTAGAAAGATATAGGCAGGTGAGTTTGATCAAGGTTGGAGCTAAACTCTCCAGGAAAGTGGACCTCGAGGGCCAGAGTTAAGAACCCCTGCTCTACGGCCTCCTCTATTGGCCAAGATTTCACATTCGCGTATTTGCGTAGAGCAGTGTTTCCCAACCCTGTTTCTTGGAGACACACCAATAGTACACATTTTGGATGTCTCCATTATCTATTTCTGGTCTTGGGATGCGTTTAACTCCACTTTTAGACATACACTCTCCAACTTCCCTAAGCACTTCCCCTCCCCACCATTTTGAAGCGTGTTCAACTTCGTCAAGTGGGTGAAGGAAGTGTATTTGGACAGACCTTCGACCCCTTGATTTTGACCGAGAGAGTGAGTCTACTCAATATGTACACTTCAGACAAATCCATCGACCACAATGCAACATGATTGTGACGTCACAGCAGGTCGAGCTTAATTTACCTCCACCCCACACAACTCTAGTGTATGATATTGGAGTTATTTTGACATTTAACTGCATAATACCTGTAGCTACCTTAAGCTGACTGTTATAGTTTATTCATTGTATTATAATTTTTGTGTAATTTTTTTTATATTTTCTCCAACAGCCCAAGTATACATACAGGCCTATAAAATGGTGTGTAAAACAAATTCATAAGGAAAAAACAGTAAATAGTAAATCAGCTTAAGTGGGCTTAGGGCCAGTGTTGCCAAGTCTGTGGTTTTCCCACAGAATTGTCCATGGGTTGAAGCGACCCCAAATAACATGATATTTAGCCCCTGAAATGCGAATTTTACCGGGGGGTTCCCGCCAAAAATGCGGATTTTACCCCCCGGAACACAATTTTACCAGGGGATCCCCCCTGAAACATGATTGAGCTAGTTTTGGGCTAGTTTTGAGTAGCAATTGGGCGGGTTTTGTTGTGAAAACCTGGCAACCCTGCTTTGGGCGTTCCATTGAAACACATTGCAAGGGTTCTGCCAGTAGTGGGCACTCATGCAACGCAAGCAATGATGTACATCCGAGTGAACGAGACGGAGGGAAGTTGGCGAGGGAGGGGCGTAAAAAATTGGGATGCATCTGAAATCGCATACTTCCCTACTATATAGTAGGTAAAAAACAGTATGTGACAAAAGAAGTATGTCTGAATTCACAGTACTCATAAAAGAGTAAGCAAAAAGTACCTAATACTTCTGGCGAGAGTCTGAAGTGTGCATACGATGGACACTTTACTATCCCATGAGGCCACGGGGGAGGATTTGTGAATAGCAGTGAAGCGATGCAACTGATGCTGGTAGGTCACATGATAATGACAACATGGCAAATGTAGTACGTCCGGATTACATTCATACTACACATACTCATACTATATAGAACCTAATTTTTGTAGTGGTTGTGAAGTAATTACTTATTCAAAAAAAGTACCTATACCTATATAGTATGTGATTTCGGAAGCAGCCTTGGACTTAAACGCAGCCTTGGAGTCTCAACTAATGAACTGATGAGTTGAATCAGTTGTGTTTGATTAGGAAGAGTTCGAAAATGTGCACTGTTGGTGTGCCTCCAGGAACAGGGTTGGGAAACACTGGCATAGAGTATATTTCAGGACTTAAAGGGATAGTTCACCCAAAAATGAAAATTGTTCCAAAACCTGTACAAAAGAAGATATTTTGAAGAATGTCGGTAACCAAACAGTTGATGGGACCCCATTGACTTCCATAATATTTTTTTTCTATACTATGGAAGTCAATGGGGTCCATCAACTCTTTGGTTACTGACATTTTTCAAAATATCTTCTTTTGTGTTTAGTTTTGGATGAACTATCCCTTTAAGGTGTGGTCACATTAATAAAACATCAATTGTCATTAGCGTAGAGATGTATGAAGCACTGTTGGTCAGCGTGGCAAATTCGCTTGACTAACGCAAATAAGCGAAATTGCAATAACTGGATTTCGCCCATGAAATTTCGCCAAGCATTGGTAAATGTGACCGCACCTTTAGTGTGAAAATTTGTGTTTTACTTAATCATTGAAGGCAACTTTTTCTGAAGTGTAAAGGTTCTGTGGTTAAAGAATCTCCTCCTCTTTTACATATAGAATCTCATGGGCGGAGCTTGGGACTTGATTGACGCCTCCTACCACCAGTAGGCGATCACGGATCACGATGCTTGTGGCAGAGCAACGCGGCGTCGACATGGGCGACAGCCTTTCCCATTTTCTTTTTTCGGGATGGAAGGCTTCAACGGTGTCCAGCACTGATGGCTGATGGCCTGTAAGAGGAGAGCAGATGTTTGGACGACACCAACCGTGACAGCAACTGTGCGGTAGATAAATATATTATGGTGCAACTTCCATACCTAGACCTCCCGCCACGATCATTCTGCCTCGCACTATGGCTGCGGAAAAGTCTGCTCGCTTGGTCTTCAAGGGTACGGTGTCCTCTGATTTCAACCAAATTCCTATGAAACAAAGCGGACACAAACAAATAACAATAATAAAGTGCAAAATATTAAAGGTGAAGTGTGTAATATCTGCACATCTAGCAGCAATTTGCAAGATGTCATTCTAATAATGTCTTACGTATAGTTTGTATTTTAGTATAGTGGGTATTTTAGCTTTGAATAAATTACACACCATTCACCATTAACATTGTGTGATTTAAAATCTGACATAATAAATCAGATTTATACAATGAGTGAAAGAAAATTAACAGGCTTATGCAGTATATGATTTGAAATGGTTTTGTTTGACAGCTTTTCCTAAAGCATCTAAAGAGGAAATAGAAATAAAGGACTTTCCTGCAGATTAGAGCCTGCATGCTTGTCGATTAGACTTGACAGACTGTTTTCCATTTGCAGAATCTAATATACGTCTAATAACTAAGCCACTAGCTTGCTGTAATAAATGCAAGGACTATTTCTTCAAAAATTACTGAGCTAGAACACTTTAATTGCTTTGAAAAGGAAGTTGGATTTGAGCGGCTTTCTGTGTTTCACAGATGTAGAATGTTAATTTGGCACATTATTTACATTTCTCAGTCAACCTAATCTGCCAAAAAGCACAATCATAGCCAATAACACACAAACGGCATTAGAATAATGATGGTTGTTTGACCATCTTCCTCCATTCATGTTTACATGCTTGATTGCAAAGACACATATGCAGATGCTCACAGCAGTTGTGTATATATAAATGATTAAATTTTCAGAATGGAAGAGCAACACCTAAGTATTGTCATTGCAGGCATTTTTCACAGATCAGGCAATCCTAGAATGCAAGTGATTTGGAAAAAAAACAAAAAAAAAACAGATACTGGATATATTTTATACTGGATTTATATTATACTTTTATATGCATTCATATCATGTGTATTTGTAAATATATATGCATTTATGTATTATTAATACCAGAAAGTATCTATAAAAAATAGATCAGCCTAATTAACCTGACCCAGTAGTGACCAAATTGACTTTTTACCCAATGCTTCTCAGATCATTTATTTAGCATCATGCTAACATTGCTTTAAAAAATGTACACAATGTAAAAAGGATAATAAAATAACTGCTTTTGAGGAAGAAGTGAAAACAAAACAAACTGGGATTATTAACTTTACAAGTCACTCAGCAGTGTTGGGGGTAACGCATTACAAGTAACTTGAGTTATGTAATCAGATTACTTTTTTCAAGTAACTAGTAAAGTAACGCATTACTTTTAAATTTAAAGCAAAATATCTGAGTTTCATTTTTTTAAATAATTATTGACTGACAGCTCTCCTGTCCCCATGTTGAGAGAAATAGTTAGTAAGTGCAGAGGTGTTGTGTGTGCTTTGTGAACAAGATGGTTATTGTAGCTTTAGAATAAATGTGAGCATACATTTACTCATCTCACTTGCAAAAAAATAAAAAGATTCAATATTACTCAAAATGAATAAAAACAGTGAAATGCAATCTCAGAATATTATACAAATATACTTTATGTACTTAATCTCACTTTATTAACCAATGTCTTAACTGCGCCCTCTACTGTATAGGCGTCAATTTGCATTTCTTTCAGTCTGAGGCTTATTCATTTAAAGGATTAGTTCACTTTGAAATGAAAATTAGCCCAAGCTTTACTCACCCTCAAGCCATCCTAGGTGTATATGACTTTCTTCTTTCTGATGAACATAATCGCTGAAATATTAATAAATATCCTGACGCATCCGAGCTTTATAATGGCAGTGAACGGGATCAACGAGTATGAGCTGAAGAAAGTGCTTCCATCCACATCCATCCATCATAAACGTACTCCACACGGCTCCGGGGGGTTAATAAAGGCCTTTTGAAGCGAAGCGATGCGTTTGTGTAAAAAAATATCTAGCTTACGCCAGACCGCCTTTTGTATTCAAGTTACGTAGAAAGTGTAAACTGGCGTCGCGTCAGTGAAACTTTTTCCGTAAGTTGAATAGGGAAGGCGTAGGACGTAGCGTAAGCTTTGTGAACTGCAAGAGTTTTACACTTTCTTCGTACGTTGAATATGGAAGGCGGTCTGGCGGAAGCTAGATATTTTACGTTATAACTTGTTTAAATATGGATTTTTTTTTTTTTTTTTACAAAAACGCATCGCTTCGCTTCAGAAGGCCTTTATTAACCCCCCGGAGCCGTGTGGAGTATGTTTATGATGGATGGAAGCACGTTCTTCAGCTCATACTCATTGGTCCCGTTCACTGCCATAATAAAGCTCGGATGCGTCAGGATATTTATTAATATTTCTCAGATTATGTTCATCAGAAAGAAGAAAGTCATATACTCCTAGGATGGCTTGAGGATAAAAGAGTAAAGCTTGGGCTAATTTTCATTTGAAAGTGAACTAATCCTTTAACTTTTGGTGTTAAAGGGCTTTTACATTTGACAAAAATATAACTTTTTTTGTTGTCATTAAAAAAACAAACAAGCAAGCCCAGCCCAGGTGAAAAAAGTAACGCAAAAGTAATGTAACACATTACTTTCCATAAAAAGTAACTAACGCAATTAGTTACTTTTTTAGGGAATAACACAATATTGTAATGCATTGCTTTTAAAAGTAACTTTTGCCAAAACTTGATGATCTCTTCCTGTTTCAGTGGGCGGTTCTTTACTAAAATAAACAGCAGTGTGGACTTTATGGAATTCAAAGACCTTATGCAATCAAAGGCTATGCGATATTCAGCCAGGAAGCTGCTTTAAAAGGAAGCGGCCCATGTAGCCAGTGGACAACAAGGCTGCTCGCTGAGTTTGTTTTTCTCCGGTGATTTTAGTTAAATCATTTATTGATGTTTTGCTGCAAATTTGGCAATTTGGATCAGGATCAAAGTGTCCGACTTGAATGAGCAATGAAGGGTCTGTCAACTTTGGACAGGATATTGATTTCAGCCCTTGGCGTGCAACGCTCGCTCTGTTGTTGGCCCAAAATCTGACACTTTTTCTGTTGAACGGTGTTGCCCTTTCACTTTTTCTGATGCCAAGCATACTTTTTATTCAGATGCAAACTCATATTCCCTTTAAACAGGTGGCAGGGTCCATCCTGGTGGCTGTTCATTTGGCATAACGTTAGAAAACATGCTGTTCTGGGTCTATCGCCACTCAATTAGCAAGTATACATTGTCAAGTTGGATCTTTAATAAAGTGCACATCCATCTTGCCAACAAACTGGGATATAACCCTCTCCGCAGCAGCCTGCGTTAAGACAAAAGAGCAGATGGGCTCAACTATCTATCAGGATGAGCTATGGATAAGGGATGACAATGTGTTTCTGAATAGCATCATTTAACGCCCCCTTCCAATCCCGCGATCTTATCGCCTAGTTATATTAGATTGGGAGACTTGTACGCGAGGGCTTTTATTGCCGGTGGCGGATTCGGGCAGAAGGAAATTAGATAGCAAAGCTTAATCCCCCGTGCTGCTCTGTGAACGGCGGCTCACGCACCTGTTGACTGACACATGCACCAGTAATGGAATAATTAAAAAAAGAGAGAAATGATTCATACGCCAGCGTGCAAAGTTCAGTTGACCTCCTCGCTACCCACTTACGATAGGAACTTTTTTTTATCGCCCTTGGGGCCAAAAAAACTCTGTGCAATTTTCCCATCTGCTGAATCTGATTAGAAAAGATCAGATTTGAGCGGAAACGATGTAGGGGAAGAAAAAGCGTGAGAAGCTGGAGAGAAATCAATAACTCATTTCAGCAGGTCTTACATTTTGTCACACCTTGTATCTTTCCACCCCTTTTTTGGGTTAATCCAAAACAAAAACAAAAAAATCGAATAAAAAGGGAACAGTTACCCATGATGATGTATGCGTGTTTTATGTACGCATTCAACAAAAAACTATTTTTCTTGGAGATTTCACTGATTCACTGTCATACCGCATGCACAAGCAGCACTTATCTAATTTGGTGTCTATATTCACAGGTTACAGTATTCAGAGAGATTCAGCGCTAGGCCTATTTTTTGCAATGCATTGTGTGCTGAAAACCATGTGGAAAAAACCTCTGAAACGAGCCTAAGATTTTTAATGGAATTAGTTAGTCTCCAGGCCTGCTCAAGCTAGTCAAGGTTGTTGATTTTATAGAGGTTTTGGCCACTTTTTAGCTTTTTTTCTCAGAATTGTGTGATATAAACTTTATAAAAGGACATTATAACACGCAATTGTGAGTTTATATCTCGCAATTCTGACTTTTTTTCTCGCAATTGCGAGATATATAAACTCACAATTGCGTGTTATAATGTCCTATTGTGAGGGAAAAAAAGACTGACATTTTTTCCTCAGAATAGTGAGTTTATATCTTGCATGTTATAAAGTCAGAATTGCAAGATATAAACTCACAGTATGATACAATTCCGAGTTTGTATCATACAATTCTGACTTTATAACTCACAATTTTGAGTTTATATCTTGCAATTCTGAGAAAAAAGTCAGAATTGTGAGTTATAAAGTTAGAATTGCGTGATTAAAATCTCACAATTTTGAGAAAAGTCAGAATTGTGACTTTATATCTCACAATTCTGACTTTTTTTCTCGCAATTGCATTTTTGAATGTTTAGAAAACATTCAAAAATAATGTTCTCTTAATGTTTGCAAAATGATAAAATGGAATGTTTCCTTAATGTTCGCATAACCAAGAAACGTTTTCAAAAAAACATTCAGAAATAACGTTTTCATAACTTAATGGGAACGTTAGCAAACTGTTCTTAGCTTCAATTTGAAGTTTGGGTTCTGTTCTGTGTACAGTAGATTAATTGCCATTAAATGAGATGCCCGCTCATGTAAATTAGATTACCTGACGATCATGGCGGTTTGTAATAGTTTTCAATGCTCTTTCCACTTCACTACTAATGTTTACAGTGAGAAACAGACATACAGAGATATGTACTATTATAGTGTCTGTATGTCTAGCTGATTTACCTTGGTTGGTGTCAAAGATGTTAACATTCTTGGTGAACTTTGAACTTTGGTGTATTCCTCCTTGTCTGAGCCCTCCTAACCAGCAGAGACGCCCAGCGCTGTCCCATATGACTCCAGAATAAGATCTCTTGCAGAGCAGGCTGGGTAGGGAGGACCAAGTGCGGTTTTCCATATCGAAGACTTCAAACGCCTTTACCAAACGCTTACACTGACGTCCACCTGAAGGGATGGGGATATTGGTGGTGACTCGTCATTTTTGCACATTCAGTAGTAAATATCGATTTTATAAACCAGTTATCCTTTTGAATATCATTTTATATGTTATTTTTTCAGATGTAGCTAACTTAAGTGGCCATTTTCAGCAATTTTGTCCCTAAAACTACATCAAGGTTAGGAACACAAATACACACACATAGTGTGGAGGGGAGATAACAGAAATACAAGGACTCTCTCTGCTCAGCAAACCTGCCACGTAGATCTTGGAGCCCAGTAGGCAGACACTGGTATCGTAGCGCGGGGTGGGCATGGGTGGAAGGAGCGCCCACACGTCCTTGCGAAGGTCGTACTGCTGGAGAACACTTCTAGGCAGGAGGTCTGCTGCCATTCCCCCAACAGCAAGAGCTCTGCCGTCTGAACAGAGGTCAAATGAAGGTCTTTATTTTGAACAAAGAACTCGTGAACAAAACAGTCTCTCACCTTACAATGTCAAATTCTCAACAAATAAATACTTTAAATGCCATGTTCTGACAGAACTGCGGCTAAAAAAGAGGTGACTGAATTATTTAAAGTGACATTGACATGGTTTTGTTTAAAGTAAACATAAAACAAAACGATTTACCTTGTTCTTTAATACATGCTCTTGCTTTTTATTTATCATACTATTCCGAAGAAAAAAAGTAATATTTTATTTATATGTAATATTTATATTTATTTTTATAATATTAATTTAAACTCTTTCCCTCTAACAACTTGTAATTAAGACACTTTTCACTATCCAAACGAGTCTAAAAATAATTTATTTTGTTTTTTAATACATGTTCCTGATTGCTTGTCCACAATTCATCAGTACACATTATTTAAAAAAAGTGTGTGTGTATGTATATATATATATATATAACTTTTCAATATCCCAACATCTAAAAACAATATATTTCATTCTTTAATACATTTTCTTGCTTTTATTGTTAATTTGTTGTTGTTTTATTGACCTCTTATATATATATATATATATATATAAAGGTCAATAAAACAACAAATTCATCAGTACACATTATTAAAAAAAAGTGTATATATATATATATATAAATTATAATGTAATGTTACAATGCATTATTGTAAAATTAATTTATCAATGTAATATTTTATCAAAAATTTTCAACAACTTGTAATATAGAGACACTTTTTACCATCCAAGTCTTAAAACTATTTATTTCGTTCTTTAATACACATTCCTATTATATAACATTGATCTTCATAATAAAAATTAAAAATTTGCATCCCTCCAACTTGTAGTATAGAGACATTTTTCACTATCCCAACATCTAAAACAATTTATTTCATTCTTTAATACATTTTCTTGATCTTATTGTTTATTTGTTGTTGTTTTATTGACCTTACTTAAATATATATATATTATACAAACACAATATATTGTTGTCAAATTCATATTTAGCAACGTAATTCTTTAATACACTTGTATTAAAGACAATTCATCTTATTTAACTTTAATATATATAGTTTTTAGTTTTTAAATAGTTTTATATAATACAATATAATATAATATAATATAATATAAATTTCCATTAATAAAATCAAGGGCCCTGAGCTTTTTCTCTTTCAATAATTAAATATATTTGACTTGTAAATACATCACAGTATGGAAATATTATTGGTAGTGAACACCATTCCATGTTGACTTTAAAGCCACAAGACGGTTTTCTACCTTTAACAGTGACAGAAAGCCCCATGGACGCCTCTCTGAGTGAGCACCTCTTCCTCCATTTGCCTTCTTCTGTGTTGTACGCCTCCACGGCCTTCAGGGGGCGCTGGTCCTTCCCCATCCCACCGACCACCAGCAGCTGCTTACCCAAAACAGCCACTGCCGCCCCGGCTCTTGGCGTGGGCATCGGAGGAAGACTGAGCCAGCGGTCCACCTCGGGTGAGTAGAGCTCAAGAGCGCTGGTGGGTCGACCCGAGGCATCACAACCCCCCACCATATAAAGCTGCCCCCCGACATCAGCCAATGAGTGATACACGCGGGCACTGGAAAGACATGCCAGGCTCTGCCAATGGAACTCATGGGCCGAGGGCACCGTCATCACCCTGTCCGATCGCTGTGGTTTCTCACTTTGGTTTTTGGAGTCAGCTCCTGTGAAACATCAAGAGTAATTAGTTTACGCAGCTAACTCTACATTCAGCCCACGTCTATAATAGCATTAATGTTTAGTAGTCACTGTAGCCGCAGTGTGCAATTCATACAGCAATTATGACAATGTGTACAGTGATTACAACATTTGCAATAACAATGACAACAATGTCCATATATTCTCATACTGTCGCCTACTATTCCCACGACGGACTACTGGGATATGATGCTTGACTCATCTCATAACACCTCTGAATATATATTAGGCATCATTTGAGTGCATCTCACTTTTCCAGTGTGTTCCGTCTTTCTTCCAGAAGCATTTAGCATAATATTTTAGTAGCAGAATTTACATGTATTTACTTGCAATTTTCAGTAGGGCAAACTGTCTTGATAGATCTAATAAATAATGGACAGATTATTTGATTATCAGATAATAGCCAAATGTGCAAATTGAATCTTATATAATGTATGCTATACATTATTTTTGTCTTTGTTTTTTCAAATCTAATATTTACAATATAGGCTACACTCTAAAAAATGCTGGGTTAAAAACGACCCAAGTTGGGTTGAAAATGGACAAACCCAGCGATTGGGTTGTTTTTGACCCAGCAGATGGGTTAAATGTTTGACCCAACCTGCTGGGTAGTTTTATTTAACTCAACTATTGTTTAAAAATGACTGTATTGCTTGCTTAAAATGAACCCAAAATATGTTGGAAATTAAAAATCAGACACATAATTACTAGAGGCAACAATAATAATCAAAAGGTTAACATTTATTAATAAGTTTAATCAATAATAATTAAACAATAAACATCTACTAAATTGCTTATTAATAAATGTTCACCTTTTGATTATTATTGTTGTCTCTAATTATGAGTCTGGTTTTTAATTTCCAACATATTTTGGGTTCATTTTAAACCAGCCATATAGCAATTTTTAAACAATAGCTGGGTTAAATAAAACTGCCCAGCACATTGGACAAACATTTAACCCAATCACTGGGTTAAAACAACCCAACTGATGGGTTTGTCCATTTTCAACCCAACATTTTAGAGTGTAACGTGCAGATTAAACAACAATATAAAAAACAATATAAAAAATATAAAATAAAAAAACTTGAAAAACTTGTATAAACTCTTGTATTCTCAGTACACTCTAAAAAATGCTAGGGTAAAAACAACCCAAGTTGGGTTAAATATGGACAAACCCAGCGATTGGGTTGTTTTTGACCCAGCAGATGGGTTAAATGTTTGACCAACCTGCTGGGTAGTTTTATTTGACCCAACTATTGCTTAAAAATTACTATATGGCTGGCTTAAAATGGGCCCAAAATAAGTTGGAAATTAAAAATCAGACACATAATTACTAGAGGCAACAATAATAATCAAAAGGTGAACATTTATTAATAAGCAAATTAGTAAATATTTATTATTTAATTATTTATCAAACATATTAATAAACTTTAATTTCCAACCTATTTTGGGTTCATCTTAAGTGAGCAATATAGTAATTTTTAATCAATAGTTGAGTTAAATAAAACTACCCATCTACTGGGTCAAAAACAACCCAATTGCTGGGTTTGTCCATATTTAACCTAACTTAGGTTATTTTTAACCCAGCATTGTTTAGAGTGTATTTGAACACTTAGTGTCAGTTAAATGTGAGATAGATCTACTGTAGAGCCTGCTAAAAACAAAAATATGTATTGAAACCTTGTTGTCTTTCCATTTAGCGCTCTTATATACATAGTGCTAATTGGATAACAGTCTACAATTATTCTGTAATCATATAAAGACAAATAATAAGGGAACTAATTACAGAAGGCTAATGCATATCAAAGACTTGAACTCAGAAAGAAAAGCTCAATGTTGTTCCAATAGGCATACAGAGAGGCTCATTTTGTCTTATTTATGGCTGCGAAGTCCACGGCTTAAGTTATGCAAACACTTTTTATGTTCTATTTCCATCCAAGTGGAGGCAGCGATATGGAAGACGGCCCAGAATAGCATCATCACTTGATTCAATTGATGCAGCCAATTTCACACAACTGTTCTTCTCTCCTCAGCTGTGTACACAATGAGCTTGAAGTGGGCTGTTGTACCGCGGCTTAGCATCCAGCAGTATCCAGGCAACCGTGGTCTTCACCCCAGTCCCTGTCTTTCCTCAAGAAACAATTCCCATGCTTCCCCTACAACCCTTGCATGTAGGCTTTCCCAGAGTGCTTTCAAAACTGATGAATATAATGGTGAAAAATTCCAAGTATTGCAGCTGTCATTTAAGCAGATGTCAACAAAACACACATTAGCTTCAAAATGAAATCCAATTTATATTGAACATCTGGTTTGTTTCTTAACCTACACAACAAAGATGCTTCGTTACTGAAAGGACACGTCTCAATTTGACCCTCATTTGAAACCAGTACTTGTTCTTTAGACATACACTGAAATAGAGTAGGCTATATATGTAAATAAATGTATACATTGTATACATTTCAAATGTGAATAGAAAGCATTTATCTGAAATAGAAAGCTTTTGTAACATTATACACTGCCGTTCAAAAGTTTGTGGTCAGTAAGATATATATATAAATTAATACTTTTATTCAGCAAGGATGCATTAAATTGATTAAAAGTGACAGTAAAGACATTTATAATGTTACAAAATCTTTCTGTTTCAGATAAATGCTGTTCTTTTGAACTTTCTATTTATCAAAGTATCCTGAAAAAAAAAAAAAAAAATTGTACTCAACTGTTTTCAACATTGATAATAATAATAATGTTTCTTGAGCAGCAAGTCTGCATATTAGACTGATTTCTGAAGGATCATGTAACACTGAAAACTGGAGTAATGATGCTGAAAATTCAGCTTTGCATCACAGGAATAAATTGCATTTTTAAATTTATTAAAATAAAGTAAAAACTGTTGTTTTAAATTGTAAAAATATTTCAGAATATAGCTGCAAGCAGCGATATGGGGCCAAGCCCCTGAAGGGGCTGTAGCCTAATGGTGAGCAGGAAGAGCAAAAACAGCAGAAATTGAACGTACATGAAAACAGCTGGTCCAGGAGTACAGGTGAGAATGAACTCAAAATGAGCAGAAGTTCAAATGAGAACAAACACAGAATGAACAAAAACACACTTATGTCTAATCCAAGAGGATTAAAGATTAGTACAACGCTTACCCGGATAATAAAGGAATTGAAATGACAGAACATTACACGCAATTTTATGAAGTTGTCCCACACGGGATTCAAACCCACAGTCTCTGGGTCAGGTGCCTGTAACTCATCTTGCTGCGCCACTGGGAAGATGTTTGTTCACCCAGATGCCGAATTTCCCTCAGATCATGGACCCTCAGATCATGATTCTGATGAAGCATACCAATTTTCGTTTCGATTGCTCAAAAATTGCCTGAGATACACTTATGATGTTCGCGACATAAGTTTTGAACAAAGATGAATAAGAAAAATCTGTTCAGTCCTTTCTGTGCGGCTTGGTCTGATCAAATTTTGGACAAAATTGGACAACATTTGGAGGAGTAGCGAAAAAACTGAATACTGTACTTTTCAAAATGGGCGGAGTCTTAATGTAATATGTTGAATGTGATCAGCATGAAGAGACGAATCAGGTGTACTACATTTTTCTAGAGCAAATGGTTCAAAAGTTATAACCTTTATATATATATATATATATATATACACACAGACACTACATATATAACTACAATACACCCTAATGTAATAAATATTATGACTTAAAAATGACTTTTAGTGAAAAAAAAACAGCAGCATTTAACAAAATGTTAAAAAGCAGACCTAAAATGCAAAATATGTTGCTGTTTTTTTGTAAATGTTTAATTTACATGAACTGGTGGAAAAAAAACTCTATTTGTGCTGCTGGTTTCTGGATCAAGTCTCATTGAAAACTAGTAGCTAAAGTTTGTGAACAAACTTTGATGTTGACTTGAGAAAGCCCAAACCAATGTGGCATTAAAAGAGGAAAAAGAAGGAAAAACAGATCTGGTGATGCTACATTTTGATGAAAACAGTTGCCACACCACTGAAATTTTTTTTTAGTAAAGTTAGTAGTACTGCTACTAGGAGTTAACTAGTCCTCAACGCTAGCGGAAAAATCCCAGAGGACATGTCTCAATTTACAAGACCTTCATTCATAATTATTCCCATCTCAATGCCATTTACAGCTGATCGGGTGGATGGTGAGTCCTCGATGGGCTTCTCTGAAAAGTTGATCACAGACTAGTGTTTGGCCGCTCTGCACTCATTGAAAGCTATCAGATAGTACTTTAATGACGATTAAACTGGGTTATTACAGGTTGAGAGCTCTGGGCCTCTAGTGATTGTGTTAACTACACAGGGACCCCTGAGAGTAGTGAACACTTCATCAAGTCCAATCACGGTGTAAAATGAGGTGATCATTCAGTGTCTCTTTCTCTTGTGCTCTCACACAGGTTCAAAATATCACTATCTCTGTCAGACTTTCTAATTTTCTTTCAACATATTGCCATCTTAAGGGTGCTCGCAGGAACAAAATACCATGTTTCACGTATATTAAACATCAAAAATGGACGAGGAGCAATCGATTGCAAGAGATTGAGAGACGTGATATTATATGAAAAATACCTCAAGCTCCAAAAAACCCTGTTGAAAATAGTCTTTTTTTGTCACCAAGGGTGCGTTTATTTGATTTAAAATACAGTAAAAATAGTAATATTGTAAAATATTTTTACAATTTAAAATAACTGTTTTCTATTTGAATATGTCTTAAAATGTAATTTATTCCAGTTATTCCAGCATGATTACTCCAGTCTTCAGTGTCACATGATCCTTCAGAAATCATTCTAATATGCTATCTTTTTTTTTTTTTTAATATAAATTTAAGTTTTATTTATTAAGCGCCCTTTCCACAGCTCAAGTTTGCTTCACAACTGAAAATAAAAAGTTTTAAGAGACAGACGACAGGCAATGGAAACTTATCACAAGAGAAGAAACGAACACATTAAGAAATAAGGATCTTTTTAACTAGTCTAACCAGCAAGCCTCCCTTAGTCAGACAGCCTTTTTATGCTTTTAAAAAAAGTCAATACCCTTGAATCTGAAAAATGACAAGACATGCTAATCTACGATAAAATCCCTTTGGAATGTGAAGAAATGGATCTGTTTCCAATTAGACTTTCTGATGCTCAGTCACCTGGAAAACATTGTTCTTTGAAGAGCGTTTGTAGTGCAGATTATCAGTTGAGATTTAAATAAATGTTTCACGTATCAATTACAAAGAGCCATGAAGCCGAGCCAGGGCGAGTCGTAACTTGGGGAGATATTCTCAGATGTAAATTGACTGTCAAAGACGAGCTGAGATGAGAAGCTTTTTTTCTCAGAGTCCGCCCCTCTGCCTTTCTTTCTCAGCCTTTGTATTCCAATCACAGTCTTTCACCTGGGGTTTCGACTATCTCCACCATCATTTACAGGCCAAGCTGTCATACGTTTCATCCACGAGAAGACAGAAACTTAAAAGAAAGCTCAAGGAAAGACACATTTCTCAAGTCCCGTTTTTCTTCCCCCTCCCCCCCTCGACTCGGTATGCAGAGATGGGTTGCCATAGAAACAATGAGACCTTCTCAAGATCTGGGAATCGGGGGTTCTGAGCGGAAGGCTTCTTCGCTTTTAATGATGCATTAACAAACAAACAAAAATCACTGCGATCTTACCCCTTTGACCTGAGCTGACGTTCTCTTGTTAACGTTCTCTTGGCATGCATGCCTTGCAAATCGCATTAATTGCAATCTGTAATGATTTGCTCCGCCACGTCTTCTTCTTTTGGTTAATTAACTGCTCGAACAGCTTGAGATCAACAGTAGGCCTAAGAGCGCCCACTGAAGTCATTTACAATCAGTGTGCATCCTTTTCAAACTTTTAATTAGTTAGTCTCCCATCCCCAATACATAACTTAGGCTTAATTCTGGGCCTCATTGTATCCTAAACCTGAGCTATTAGCTACGAGTATGATCCAATAGACTTTACGCAAATGATCCATTTAAGGTCCTCGTCATTCTCTCCTCCGGTGAATCCATAAGGCCCCAGCAGGTAAGCGTTTATCGACTTCTATTTAATTAGCCTCCCTGAATTCAAACAGCGCCAACTCTAAAGTCCACAGAAGTGCGGTTCTTAATCAGAACAAAATGATCCTGGGAGGGTTTATCTACCAAGCGTTGTTAAAGTTCTGCGGGGGATTCTCTGCACCATCTTCATTTAAATTTACATTTGCTTTCAGTATCAAATAGGGTTGAGCGTTTTGACAATATACTGTACTGTGCGATGGTAGAAATGTCTCAGCGGGAAGACTATTTGCTATGTATCGCAGTATATATTTGCATGGCAATCAGTGGATAGAACTGCATAATGCAATTTAAACATGAAAGTGACGTGGAGTGAAACAAGGAGTAATGCAAAAATAAGGGCTCCAAATGTGGGCCGAATTCCCAACTAACACTGGCTAATGTTGCATAAACACTAGTAAGTCTTAGGAATAAACATAAGCAGAACATCCTTATTATCTTATCAGCATTACAAGAAAAGAAAAAAAGAAAACGTTCTTCTTTCATTCTAGATTTCTTAACCCCTTAGCATTCCTGTAACATTTGCCTAAAACGCCGAAAAAAGGCATACCCAAAGTAAATTGCATGCTGTTCTTGAACCATTTGGAGTATATGCATGGTTTGATCTCTTTTGAAAGGTATGTGTACCGCGGATGGTACAGTGGAACACTAACAGGTTAAGTAACTTTTAAATAACATTCTACTCGCATTCAGTTCTTACAAATAAAATATATATATATATATATGTGTGTGTGTGTGTGTGTGTTATTGCTGCTGCTGTTGGTTATTGCTGCTGCTGTTATTGCTGCTGCTGCTGCTGTTGGTTATTGCTGCTGCTGCTCTCATTGCAGCTACTGCTGCTGTTATTGCTGCTTCTGTTGGTTATTGCTGCTGCTGTTAGTTGCTGCTGCTGTTGGTTATTGCTGCTGCTGCTGTCATTGCTGCTTCTGTTGGTTATTGCTGCTGCTGTTAGTTGCTGCTGCCTCTCCTGTTGGTTATTGCTGCTGCTGCTGTTATTGCTGCTGCTGTTAGTTTCTGTTGCTGCTGTTGGTTATTGCTGCTGCTGTTAGTTGCTGCTGCCTCTGCTGTTGGTTATTGCTGCTGTTGTTAGTTATTGCTGCTGCTACTGTTAGTTATTGCTGCTGTTGGTTATTGCTGCTGCTGTTGGTTATTGCTGCTTCGGTTGGTCATTGCTGCTTCTGTTGGTCAATGCTGCTGCTGTTATTGCTGCTGCTGTTGGTTATTGCTGCTGCTGTTATTGCTGCTGCTGCTGCTTTTAGCTATAGCTGCTGCTGTTGGTTATTGCTGCTGCCGCTGTTATTGCTGCTGCCGCTGTTAGTTATTGCTGCTGCTGCTGTTGGTTATTGCTGCTGTTGCTGTTATTGCCACTGCTGTTGTCATTGCTGCTGTTGTCAATGCTGCTGCTATTGCCACTGCTGTTGTCATTGCTGCTGCTGTTGTTTATTGCTGCTGCTGCTGCTGCTGCTGTTATTGCCGCTGCTGTTGTCATTGCTGCTGCTGTTATTGCCGCTGCTGTTGTCATTGCTGCTGCTGTTATTGCCACTGCTGTTGTCATTGCTGCTGCTGTTATTGCCGCTGCTGTTGTCATTGCTGCTGCTGTTATTGCCACTGCTGTTGTCATTGCTGCTGCTGTTGTTTATTGCTGCTGCTGCTCAGTATAGCTGTTACTGTTGTTTATTGCTGCTGCTGCTGTTAGTTATTGCTGCTGCTGTTGGTTACTGCTGCTGCTGTTATTGCTGCTGCTGTTGGTTATTGCTGCTGCTGCTGTTATTGCCACTGCTGTTGTCATTGCTGCTGCTGCTGTTATTGCCACTGCTGTTGTCATTGCTGCTGCTGCAGAGCAAGTACGGGACTTGCTACTGCCAATACATACACGACACGCTGCTGTGAGCAAGTAAGACATGCTGCTGCTGTACAGTACAGCGTACATGAATTACCCGTAGCAGATCTATACAGGTAGAGCTGGGGGAAAGCGGAGGGTTTCTGAAAGCGCACTGCAACTGCTCCAGCAAATGCACACCAAGTATTTGAAGGCTGAGCAGCGAGCTCATTGGCTACTGAGACAGCAAAACCAGTGCTGTGCCCTATAGAGAATGACGTGATTGCAGGCAGATTGATTTACCTATCAATCTGCCTATTTATATATATTATTTTATATTAATTTATTATTAAATGTATTATTATTTTTGTTGTTGTTGTTGTTTTTTTGGTTAATATATATAGGCGTGGGAGGAAGGACCAAAGTTATATTTCAGGATGAACCATTTTCTCTCTCTCTCTCTCTCTCTATATATACAGTGATACATATCATCATGATAGAAAATGGTTCATCCTGCAATATAACTTCCTCCCACGCCTAGTATCAAACAATCATGATATAACAGAGCTAAATCGGAGAATACTATACCTGACCTCTTCTTTATTCATCTGGTGCTTCCTTAATCCTTTGTGTTCATTGTCTGGCCAATGTCAACTGTAGCAGAGCAGATCATTTCCATAGCAACCCTGAATTCAGTGCACGAGAGCACAGAATATAATGCAATTCTGCCGTCGCCATTCCCTGGAGGATTATATAAAACGCGTTTGTCTTTCCGTGACGATTTTATATTCAAAACTCCCTGCAACACGCTCTCCCAAAAAAAGCTGGCTAACTTAGGCAGTGTAATAAAACCCATAGAAATCTAGGTCAGCCATGGACAAAACCATAGCTGCTCTATTGATTCAACAAATTAAACTATGACTCCTGTAAAAGGCCTTTGATCAGACGGAGTGGATTAGATTCAATTACGAAGGCCTTCCATGTGCCATTTGAATATAAATGCAGTGGGATAATAATGTGGATGAGACTGGTCCGAATGAGGATTCGGCAGGAAGATTACAATTGGGAGCTGGGGATGTATTTCTCTAAAGCTTGAGCCAAAAGGTCTCATAGCTAATTGCTATGGAAATACCTTCCTACAATATGAATGAGTCCAAGGCCGTGGATCCTTAATCAGCAGACTGGCTATTCCCCCGCGGTGTTTAAAGACACCAGTACAGCAAGAAATCACTGAAGCTCGACTCGGAAAACTTGGCAGGCTGTCACTGCTGCAGACAGTTAATATTTGGAGCGGGTGGACATTATGCAGTTGCAGTTTAAAGCAGGCTGAAACAGTCTTTAGAAATTGGCTGGGCTGAGCCTTGGGGGGAAAAACTTGTAGGGCAAATATTCCCCCTTTTGAAAATGCCCTGCAAGAGAGCTGCAAGTCAAAGTCCGCTAACCTTTAATACACATTATCAGCTGCATTCAAATGAGAAGGCTGGCTGACTGCTTGCAATGGCGCTGACCTTTCAGGTAGACGGATGCAATCCATACTTAAAGACTTGTCATGGATGAAGCAAGGTGTGACATCTTTACCAAAGGGCGAGAGATCTCAGGATATGTGCAAAAATACTAGTACTGCTATACTGGTTAAAAGAGAACGCACACATTTTTTCATTTGACCAACTAACGTCCAATTCAATTAGCCCACCTGACTTTCACAAGTATGCTGTAAAAAGTTACCTTAAAGTCAGCATAAAATCAAAATGAACACTATTTACTTTCAGAATGCATGTTCTTGGTCTTATTGTGCACAATTCATCTGTGCATGTTATTTTCAATTAAAAAAAGGTTTTCCTTGTAATCTTTTTTTCTAAATGTAATAACATGCTCTACTACTGAAACGACTTTCATTTTTGAATGATGTCACAAATCCCTCTCACTTTTCAGCCCCTCTCCAACTGACTGTCTTCTGATATGAATGGACCACTTTTCACAATCCGATCAATTTCTCTGTCAATAACGGCACCAGGCAGAATTGCAAAACTAATGACTTTCTATTTCCAAACCGAAACAGAAACAGAATGAACCAAAGCTCTTTTTTCATTGAATATCCTGTTGCACTTGCAAATAGATGATTTCATGTTACTATAATTTATAAAATACCAGTAAAAACCATAGAGTTAAAGTTCTAAGGCTTTGGTTTTATGCTGTGCAAAATGTACAGTAAATGTCACATCATAGCCCTCTGTTGGTATGCAATACATGAAAATCAACTTTACGCAGCTTCTGATCAACCTCTGCAGATGTTATATTCATATTAAAACTTTTTAGTTGATTGGCCCAACTAGGCCGGTTTTCTGATGATTTGTGCCACCCGCTTTCATTTTTTCAGTCAAAACAGTCCAAAACATGGGTACCATGCTTCGTGGTGCACAAAAGAAGCAGTCAGAGGTAGTAGGACAGTGTGAAATGTGTTGAAAATGTAGGTAAATAATAACTCATCAGAATGTATACCAGCATTAAGTTCATGTGCTGTGAGGCTTTACTAAGCTTCAAACCTACCCCAAAGGCCTAAACTTACCCTTAAAACCATGCAAATATAGTGTTGGCAGCACATCCTGCATATATTGCATATATATTGCCAAGACACCAGATACTCAAGTTAGCACAACCAATGGTCTGAGTTTGGGGCGAAACTATCTGTTTGGAAAGTAATTGGCATCCAAAATGCATACTTCACTACTATAAACAGTATGTGAAAAGAGTAGTATGTCCGAATTCACAGTATTCTTAAAACAGTACTACTTCCTGACCTACTTCCGGTGAAATTCTGAAGTGCGCATTCAATGGACACCTTAATATCCCATGAGGCCACGGGAGTTGTGAATGTCAGTGAAGCGACGCAACTGACGCTTCACTGATAATACGCACATATAGGGTGCTTCTCATTTCTTATTTGGGCATCCTTGTTTCCTTTCCTCACATCTTAGCTACACCCCCTTAGGATGCGAGGGAAGGATACATGTGTATCCTCGCTCATGACTCCTCAGGAAGCTTCCTCGCTCCTTGTTCCTCGCGGTGCAATTAGAGAATTGACAGAGATACCCTTCAAGATGGCTGAGTTCGATTGGTTTCCGGGTCACGGGCTGGAGGTCGGAGGAACGAGGAAATGAGGAAGCATCAATTTGAGTATTGAGAGGCTCCCATACTATGTAGAACCTACTTTTTTAATGGTCGCAAAGTAAGTACATACTTATACAAAAGAAGTATCTCTAGTGATTTCGGACACAGACATTATTTTTCCAATTCTGTTTGTTGTCATAAGTGGCACAGAAATGACACATTTCACATTTATGCATGGCAGAAGACCAATTGCGCTTTAGTATGCAAATATAATGATGACGCCATCACAAGGGAGAACATTCAAACAAAGTCAAAGGGAGATTTTCAAACTTGAATTGTACATTTCTTTAAAAAGCCTAAAGTTGTTTTCAAAAAAACAACACACCTGAGAAATTATCCACATAGTAAAGTTTGAATGGAGTCTGCAAACAGTTCAAGCTGCATTAATTGCACAATACACACATAACGAACAACAATTTACAGGCAGCTCCACAAAATAATCACACAAAGTAGTTCGATTTGTACAGTAAATATACAGTAGCCGCCTATCACTGCAGTACATAAAGTGTGACTCAAATGTTTCAAGGCTGTCATTTACTGTAAACAGTGAAGACAGAGATCATATCTCTATACATGCACTTATTCATAACATCAAAGCACAGAGGTTTGGAAATTAATCACTTACTTTTCGGGTCTGGGCTTCGGTTTCTTCCGATTCTCCTCGGGTGCTTCCCTTCTGGATAGAGAGCGACGCAGAGCAATAATAATCCACGCGTGGAATAGACCCTCCCTCCGTCTGTCTGTCAGCCTCCCCGCATCATCACCACCAGCTCAGTATCCGCCGAACCCAGCACAGCGTCTCTCAGCATCTCTCCTGCTCTCTCCCTCTCGCTTTCCCTCATATGGGTCATACATGAAATATTCATCGCAGCCCTTCATCATATTCGTCATTCTGACATTAATTTCAGAAATGCTCAAGGGGGCTCCAGTGCGTCTGATAACCTACATAAGTCCATGTCACTGTAACATCTACGCAAATTACGCTCCCACCCTGTGAAGAAATGAAAAGTTGCAGGAGACGTTTCTCCTGGGTTTTGTGTTGTTGTTGATTTTTATCACCTTTAAACTTGGGGAAATTAAGAAATAAATCCTTTTATTTAAGAGTGTTATAAGTTTGGACCGATTTGGCCACGCCCCACAGGAAGTTGAGATGAAATGACAGGAAGAGGAATTTGTTTACTTATTTTATTTACTTCAAATTCAACTAGGACGTTTCGTGACAAAAAATAATGAATTACATTATTAATTATGCAATTATGCCTACATAGAATACATAAGACACTAGATATTCAAGTTCAATATTGCCTAAAATGACTACACCTTTGTCAAAATTAAAATATATTTTGATGCCTGTGTTAATGTTGTTAGGCTACATGCCACAAAACATCCGCCACATTGGTACATTGTTTTCATGGAACATTATAAGTAGGTAAATAATACATATTATATATAATAATTTATTATTACACATTTTAAAATTAAATACATACAATACATTATAATTCTAATTATTAAAATTATTATTTATAAGATATTATAAATATTAACACTAAAATTTGTCAATATTTATGTCATATAAATGTTATATATTATATGCCTACATTACATTGCAATGAAAGAATGAATCATTATTCGAACCTGAAAAGTATAAAATTATTAAATAATAAAATTAATCATTTTAATTAATAATTGCTCATATATATATATATATATATATATATATATATATATATATATATATATATGAGCAATATCACACAAGTAAATTTAATAATATTAAATTTTAAAATTTAACAGTCCAATTCGATTTGCTCAGTAACAATAGATTAATAAGACCAAAGATTGCCTGTTTTATGTACCCAGAATGAATTATATCTAATGTTTAACCACTATAAGAGCCAGTGGTAAATCCAAGAATCACTGGCCGAGATGAAGCTGTTCTCGGCGGGTACATGAGCACTGAACGGCCGCTGACGGCCTGGAGCTCGCATCTCCGAAAACGTCTAAACAAAGTGTAAAATAGGCACTATGATTAAATATAAATCACATATTTCAGGTCTAAACAACTGCATTCTCGCCTAAAAAGCTCAAAACTACAGTTCGTGGTACAACAAGTGTAGTATTTGTAAAAAATATGGTGGATTTACTCGGCCACCATGACAGTTGCTTCAAGCGGAGTGATGCAAATGGTGAAAAGGTAGATAGATAGATAGATAGATAGATAGATAGATAGATAGATAGATATATGTTATATACTGTAGGAAGCATTTCAAACATTGAACATTAACATCAATAATTGTATAATAAAATGGGTGATTAATATTGAACATGAACCCTTTTTTTAAAACTTACAGCAGGAAACATACAGTATGTGGATTTAAATTCGAATCCTGTTTGCTACTTCATTCTTAATTCAATTCTGAATGGCACACAGTCCTGTCACCCTCCTTTCTTCTTTAGTCTGTAAACATCTTATCTGCAAACACTCCAGAAGGACGTCTTTGTGCAACAATAATTAATCTATATATAGCTCGCGGAGTCCTTCTTTTGAACCAGGCGATGTCAATCACAACATCAAGCTCCAACTTGCCCTAGATTCCCACCGCCACTCGTCCAGACTTGAGTTGCCGTAGCCCGTCCACTGGAGACTTGACCCGCTTGTGCTGATAACCCACGAGAAGTAATTACAGAGAGAAGTCTGATGGTAAGGGCGTCTTTGTGATAAAACATGAAAGATGCACACCCACGCACACAATAAAGACGTTATGTGTTCCGCAGTCCACCAAGTGCTGTTAATAATGAATAATGTCAAAAGAAACGCCACTTTTATGTTGCACTGTTCTGTTGCAATAGATGTTGCTTCCTGAGCATGCTGGGATTGAGGACAACGCATTAACAATACAGAGAACAGCAGGTGCCTCGGGTACGGTTTGAAGTCTGAGACGAAAACCCAGGAATCAGAAGCTGCAATCAGGACTGATTCCACGCCATTTGAAGGGATGCTTGGGAATTCAGAATGTTTTCCATTTATCCATGGTGTGACTCTCATTTGTGAACTAAGTAGGGTGTCAATAACTTTAAAAGAACCTTTGATCTTGGGATTTATGTGGGATGCAGTTATATGCTTGAGGTGATGGAGGTCAAATTGGAGACCTTGTTAAAACTTTCTGAATTTGTGACACTAAACACACACACACACACACACACACACACACACACACACACACACGAGACACTGTGTAAGCTGAAGCACTTTCTGCAGTTTTTCTCAGGATGTTGACAGAGTGTGATGCCCTCATGGGCATTGTAACAACTGCTACTGTTTCATTTTCCAGCGGCGTTTCAGTTTCATTTCAAAACATTCAGTTTTCATAATGTTGTTAGTATTAACAACTATAGTTTTCTCTATCAGAGTGATAAACTAGATTAGTAAACAGGCCGGCAGGTTTAACCTCATTATATTTTCAATAGTTTTCTTGATCGTTGTTTTGAAATCTGTTGGCTTTGAAAAAGTCTGCCTTGTTATTATTTCCAGCTACAAAACACTAGTTAGCTTCATAGTTCTTCACCCCTGACAATAACGCATAAAAGACTGCAAACTATGCAGACAGAATTTCCCAAATATACTGCGTATGCTGATAATGCAGACTGTATTTGACGTTATATTTTTAATACATTTGTGATATGTGGTTATAGGAATCAAGAGTGTCAAGTTCTATACAGCCTGTAACACATGCGCGCATGTTTATTGTTAATTTTAATATTTTGCATCCAAATTCGCTTACTGTCACAGTTTGTACTGCCTTTAAAGAAGAACATACTTCTGGATGAATGGCTTGGCTCTCCAATATTAAGCTTTGAATAAGAGTATTTTAAAGGGGACCTATTATGTCCCTTTTCACACAATGTAATATAAATCTCTGGTGTCCCCAGAATGTGTCTGTGAAGTTTCAGCTCAAAATACCCCACAGATCATTTATTATAGCTTGTCAAATTTGCCCCTATTCGGGTGTGAGCAAAAACACAGCGTTTTTGTGTGTGTCCCTTTAAATGCAAATGAGCTACGGCTCCCGGCCCCCTTTCCAGAAGAGGGTGGAGCTTTAACAGCTCACGCTTCGGTTGCTCAACAACAACAAAACTGGAGAATCTCACGCAGCCAAAATGAGGATTGTCAGTAACGGTGTTCAGCCTTACATTGTTCAAACCGGAGTCGGACACTGATGGAGAGACTCAGGAAGAAGTTACAACTTTTAGAATGCAACTGGACGTTTCTGAATGGTTAGTGGATAAATTTATGTAGTTGCTGTGGAGTTGATTCAACTCATCGACTAGCATGTGTCGTCATGTTAATCTTTTGTGCAAATTCAGCGTTGAATTGACCCTCGTTTGTGACGGCATGGTAACAACACTCTACTACAACAACTCTTCCTTTTCTCTAAAGCAGCTCAACATGGCCTCACCTCCTTTGTTGCGTGTTCTCTGGGGGCGGGGTTTATGTAAATTTTGGGGTTAGTGATGTCACTAACCTGGGAAGAAGCTCGTTGTAGTCCCTACCAGTCGTTTGTTGTAGTCCTTAAACAGAGAATTCTTTAAAAGAAAATATCTCCCTTTGCATTTATTTATGCTCTAACATCAACATTATACACCAACTAAAGTTTAAAAAGTGAAATCATAATCAACCACCCCTTTAAAAATAAAAAATGACAAAATTCAGACTTCTTTAAGTCCATTCCAGAGAATTCTGCAGTTTGTCTCCTAAAATCTGTGAAGAAAAATGCCTGCAGATTCTATCTGGGCCTGATTAACTAAATTTAGAAAAGAGATAAAATCTTCCATGAAAAATCACCCAAAACTCGGCATAATAGTTTTCGTAATCCAATCTTACTCTCTTCACATCATACACTAGAAGTTCATATCCGTCCATGGGCAAGATTTCACATAGAAGAAGAAGACAACTGTGAGTTAATTATAAAGATGGTACTTGGTACAGACAAAAAACACATTTTGTGGAACTTGATTGCCAATTAAAAAAATCACAAAAAATTAACATATCACATAATTAGCATGCGTGGGATGAAATGCAAACGAGAGGGCATGGGGTGAGAAATTTGTAGCGTCCTGGTGATCATTTTCTGTCTGCCTCATCCAGAGAGTCTCGCCGCAGCCTCTTGATAAAAACACCCTGCTAATTTAGTGCTGATTTATGCACTCCTTGGGATGATGAAAGTATTTCATGCTGCAGCGTCTCAGTGAATTATGAAGCCAAATAACAGAACAGCATAACTGGTATAATAAGAATACAGACTAGGGATTGCACCGTCTAGTTTGTGTTGACTTAACATGGATCTTATGACTTCTGTTTCAGGAAAATTCCTCTGAAGTTCGGTGTTCACATACCAAGCCAGAATTGATGCATAATGAACATAATGAAGTTGACTAGTAACAAATAATGAGTAGTCATGCAAGTCCTAATGCATTCCATTCTAAACAACTTTATTCAAGCAATTTCATGCTGACCTCACATGCAGTGAATGTGTGGCTTTATCAAGTGATAGACATGGCCCGGCGAGCTCTCTTGCCGATGCTTGGGATTTTCTAACTTTTATCTAATAGTTGAGGTTGAAGATGCCTGGGGCAGAGCGCAACTCAGGTGTGAAAGTGGAAGATGAGGGACCATGACTTATCCTCCACACTTCCTGGAAAATACAGGTTTGAGATCACCATGGATGAGCAATTCAGCCTGGAATGATGAGTTTGTTGACATCTGAGCAAGAAAATGGGACTAACATTTCCTGAAGAAAAACTGTGGTGCCTGCCTGTGCATAAGTGCTGTGGATGGTTGCCAGGGTGTTGCTATGCGGTTGCTAAGATGCTTTCTCTACTAAAATTTGTTGGCATATATATGCTTGTTTGTGATCAGCTCTACAAATAAACTGAAATAAAAACTGATTCAATCTCAACATGGAATGACATCTTAGCAGCAGAGAGGTTCACAACTGTTACTAGGGCAACCAGAACAAGAAACGCCTACTAGAAACTGAGCAGTACAGTGACTGGCGACATGCAGTGACAAAGTACTGCATGGACTGGAAAGAAATTTATCAGTCAGTGATTAAAATGTAATATATATATATATAGTAATTTACTCCTGTAATTGCAGAGCTTATATACTGTATATATAGCTTTGCCATTTAACTCACTTCATAATGTAAGAGTCGAGTGTTTGAAATAACTTCCTTTTGTGATCTGACGTTTTTTCATATCATAGAATGAGGCAGAAATGATTTTTTATAGTATTCTATAGAGTGATAAAGGCTATTTCGATTAGCATTGCATTATAAATATACTTTATTCTTATGAAAATACATGAGATGTGTAGACGAACACAGATAAACCATATGTTGTCTTAATCGTATGTTTATTGTCTTCATATTTCATAAGTCAAAACGTCTTTATCTGCATTTTATTCAGCTACACTACAGCCATAGCTGGATGCCTTTGTCCATATAAGGGATTTCCTGGAATGTCATAAGTTTTATGAGTCTCACTTGTGGACTTTCTGCGCAAGGGCGCCCCCCAGCTACAAGTATGAATGAAACAGACATTACATTATATGTGTGTACTCACTAATGCTCACAACACCCTATTTTGGGTAAAAATAGGAAAAATAATACTTCTCTGTAAAGAAATTTGAAGTAAACATGAAGTGAACTTCACTACTTGTGGTTGTTTTCAGAGATGGTAACAGACTTTTTATACTTGTACTACAAATGTGTGGCTTTTTAAAGGATTAATTCACTTCTGAATTCAAATTTCATGATAATTTACTCACCCCCATGTCATCCAAGATGTTCATGACTTTCTTTCTTCAGTTGAAAGAAATTAAGGTTTTTGAGGAAAATATTCCAGGGTTTTTCTCTGTATAGTGGACTTCAGTGGGGTTCACCGGGTTGAAGGTCTAAATTGCAGTTTCTGTGCGGCTTCAAAGCACTATACACGATTCCAGAAGAGGAATAAGGGTCTTATCTAGCGAAACGATCGGTCATTTTCTAAAAAAAAAAATAATAATAATTATATACGTTTTAACCACAAACGATCGTCTTGCACTAGCTCTCTTCCTCCTAAGTGTAAGTGTATTACTGCCCTCCACAGGTCAAAGTTTGAACTAAATTGTCATATACAATATGCTAGTGCAAGTATATAAGAATTAGTTCAAACTTTGACCTGTGGAGGGCAGTAATACACTTAGCAGTATCTACACTGCCAGAATTCTACAAGAAGAAGAGGAAGAAGTGAGCTAGTGCAAGATGAGCGTTTGTGGTTAAAACGTATATAATTTTTTATTTTATTTTTTAGAAAATGACAGATCGTTTCTAGATAAGACCCTTATTCCTCGTCTGTGATCGCGAAGAGCCCTTTGAAGCTGCACTGAAACTGCAATTTATACCTTCAACCCAGTGAACCCCACTGAAGTCCACTATATGGACAAAAACCCTGGAATGTTTTTCTCAAAAACCTTAATTTCTTTTCGACTGAAGAAAGAAAGACATGAACATCTTGGATGACATGGGGGTGAGTAAATTATCAGGAAATTTGAATTCAGAAGTGAACTAATCCTTTAAGTGCAAAAAGAGTTAGCGTACAGCCCTGTGTATATATACAGTATATATATATATATATAGTGTTGTAAGTTAGCTGTGACTTACAATTTTTTCACAAAAACAACAAAATAAATGCATTTCATTCGAACCTATTGGTCAAAATATGACCATTTTTAGTGCATACGCCACCCTAGGCTGTTTATACAAACAATTACATTTTTTAACAGTTAACACACAACACCTAAATAATGATCAAATGGTGTTCAAAAGCACAAAATGAATAAATTTATGAGCAGTAAAGGTCAATGGTCAATGCGTTCAATTTCCATGCCTTTTCTTATATTGTACAGTAAGTTGGCTGAGATGGTTTTGCTGCTGTTTTGATGAACTGAAACAATTCAAAACCAATTGGAAAAAGGGTTACTTCCTGTATACAGATATCTTGTATGATCTACTGTGAAGCTGAATGTATTTCATGCTAATCACACAATATTCCCAGAACAGTATTTCTAACCATTCAATAAATGATCCTCATTCAGTACATCATTGAATTTTCTGCATCACACCACTCAGTTCTTGGGTGACTTTCTACAGAGGCCTGATCTGATGATGACTCATTCAACCTTTCATCAGTATCAGATCAGTCGCTCAGGCTTTATTTCGTTTACAGTGCCTTTTGTCAAGAGGCTTCTAATGAAAATATAAGCCAGGTCAAGGACAGCAGCGTGAAAGAGCGATTTCAAACCATTGACAGCACTGCGAGCTCTTTAAATTCACAAAGACGCATCCATCACAGCATGTGTCCGCTTCATATCTCTGGCCACAAACCGGTTACTGGAGCACTGATAACACATCGAATTAAGCCCTAACTGAGTGGATGGAGAAGCTCACCAGCTGAGTCCACTCAAAGAGCAGGCAATAAGAAGAGAAAATGTGCCCCCATGCAGCATTAATGCGTAAACTGGGATTTTAGTAAATGAATCATACCAGCAAAACGATCTTATGAGAAAGGTCAGCATACCTTATTGCTACCCAGCACTGCCCTGTGGAGGAAGAAGAGTATTCATCATAGCGGTCTCTCAAGGATTCTCACTGGCCCGATCTTTCCGCCCTAATTTTCCAGCCTTGGTGCGGAGAGAAATATGGCAGCCTGTTGTCTTTATCACCTTAATTGGTACAAATCTCAGCCGCTGCAGGACCAAGATGAAATGAGACCTGAAAATAGACTCTGGCCTCATGAGCGCTGGGTGTACGGCTCCCAAGAGTGCTTCAAGACTGATAGATATGACACAGGTATATACTACACTATTGTCAATATCTCCCACAGTCACACAAAGTACTGATTTGTGCCATGTGAAGTGGCTAAGCACAACAAACCAAGACAACCAAGCAGATTTCTTGGCCTCTTTGTCATTTTTGTGACTGATATTGATGTAGAGAAAGCAGTAAACATTCATTGAGAACTTATGCATACTAAGCTCTACGGCTACGGTTCCAAAAAGCCTTTAATTTCTATTTATGTCAAGCTAACTCTGCTGTAAAATCCGGTATCTTGTAACTGGTGCAAGCTACCTGGATATTCTAGCAAGGAAACATCACATTAGCAATTTTCTCTTTTATATTGGCCTTTCGCTTCATCACTGAGCAATGATTTTCTGTCTCCATTAGTAAAAGGTTGCAACGGTTCACATGCTAATTGTATTATCTTTAACCATTAGGTTAGCCAGTGTTTTTTTTTTGTCAAACCAAGTGTCACTATTACTGTTGCTTATGTAAGGGCTAGTATTCCCACACCATACCAGCTAAAAGGGAACATTCTCAGAACTTAATGGCCGTACGCAAGTCAAGTTCCGGCGGAAGAGTGATCTCTGACCCGACGTATGACGTAGGATTTAGGAGTAGCGTAAGCTTAGGTGAGAGTAGACGCCTCTCCCGGTTTAAAACAAATAGGGCTGGGAAACAAACTCGAACTTCTCTTCTCTTATATCGAAATCCTCCGACATGTTTCTTTAAAAATCCTTGTGGTTGACTCCTAATTTGTGACCGGCATTTTGTTTTGCTCTATCCTCTGCGGTTCTGTGTTCGTCATTTCGCAGCTTACGCTACACCTACGTCATATGCCGGAACTCAACTCTTTCGTGAACACGCGGACAGCCGTTACCAGAAGCTAGTGATTACAGTATATAAAGTTATAAATATGGATATTTTTCTTACAAAAACACATGGCTTCACTTTGGAAGGCCTTTATTAACCCCCAGGAGCTGTATAACTTAATTGTATGATGGATGGATGCGCTTTTTTGGGCTTCAAAATCTAGGGTACTGTTCACTCCCGTTATAAAGCTTGGAAGAGCCATGAATTTTTTTGTGTTTGACTGAAAGAAGAAAGTCATATATCTAGGATGGCTTGAGGGTGAGTAAATTATGGGATAATTTTCATTTTTGGGTGAACTAACCCTTTAATATGTGCATAGTGCATAACCAAGAAAAAACCTTTTTAAAACATTTTAAAAACTGGACGTTTTGAACGTTGAGAGAAGAGAACATTCAGAAATAATGGCTTAATGGAAACATTAGCAAAACATACTTTTGTTAGATCTGTCTCAATTTGTGTAGCTTGTTAATTCTTTCATTTTACAAAATCAAACTTATATAATTTATAGACTCACATTTTCTTGAGAAAATGTAAAACAATCTCAGGTTCAATTTAAACCAATACAGGTCTTTGTTCCACAAGCAAGAGTACAATAGCATAACAAAAGGGAGGTGAGGATTGTTGATTCCCAAAACCCTCTGACAGGAACACTTCTTTGTACTTTCCTTGAAGTACAAAGTAATCCTTCAATTTCTGACATTCATTCTAAGCAATCTGTGAAGATCTCTGTTGTAGCTTTAACTTATGAGGCTTTATCACACCCTTCCTTGTAATCTAGCTTTTGAAGAAAAATAGACATTCAGAAGACGTTGTTCTTTATCCAACGCTTTTGTAAGTGAAGGACGGAGAGTGACATTGTCAGACTTTCCTTTTAAAATGCAGGACACTGTAGTCATTTTTACTCCAGAGGGAAGTTTTATTGCTCAAAGGTGGCTTTTTCACAGTGTAAAAGACATAGAGTCCTCATTACCATTACTGTCTCAAGTGTTTCTCCTAAAAATCCTCAGCAGAATTAAAAGATTCAATTGTTGACAAACTACCGTTCAAAGTTTGGGGTCAGTAAGATTTTTATTCGGCAAGGATGCATTAAATTAATATAAAGTGATAGGCTTTTTCATTATTAATAAAAAAAAAAAAAAAAATGATATTTCAAATAAATTCTTTTGAATACAGAGCCCCGCACATGACATGCATGAAAAAAAAGTCAATTCTGTGCACGATTTACTAAATCATTCCCCCGATTTACTCAATCGTGCGCTTGATTTACTATTTCGTTCCCTCGATTTACTAAATCGTGCACACGATTTACTATTTTGTTCCCTCAATACTAATTCGTTCCTTCGATTTACTAAATCGTGCGCACGATTTACTATTCCGTTCCCTCGTTTTACTAAATCGTGTGCACGATTTACTAATTTGTTCCCTCGATTTACTAAATCGTGCTTATGATTTACTATTTTGTTCCCTCGATTTACTAAATCGTGTGCATGATTTACTATTTTGTTCCTTCGATTTATTAAACTCGTGCGCATGATTTACTAATTCGTTCCCTCGATACTAATCGTTCCCTCGATTTACTAAATCGTGCGCACAATTTACTATTTCGTTCCCTTGATTTACTAAATCGTGCGCACGATTTACTATTTCGTTCCCTCGATTTACTAACTCGTGCGCATGATTTACTATTTTGTTCCCTCAATTTACTAAATCGTGTGCACGATTTACTATTTCGTTCCCTCGATTTACTAACTCGTGCGCACGATTTACTATTTCGTTCCCTCGATTTACTAACTTCTGTGCATGATTTACTATTTTGTTCCCTCGATTTACTAAATCGTGTGCACAATTTACTATTCCGTTCCCTCAATTTACTAAATCGTGTGCACGATTTACTATTTCGTTCCCTCGATTTACTAACTCGTGCGCATGATTTACTATTTTGTTCCCTCGATTTACTAAATCGTGTGCACACTTTACTATTACGTTCCCTCGATTTACTAAATCGTGTGCACGATTTACTATTTCGTTCCCTCATTTTACTAAATTGTGTGCATAATTTATAAATCGAGGGAACGAAACAGTAAATCGTGCGCACGATTTAGTAAATCGAGAGAACGAAATAGTAAATCGCGCACACAATTTAGCCTTTTTTTTTTTTTTTCAAAAAACAAAATATTAAGCAGCATAACTGTTTTCAACAACTGTTTGATAATAAGAAATGTTTCTTGAGCATGAAATCTTTTGAACAATAGTGTACAGTAAGAGTATAGAGCTATAAAATGAATGTAGATAGCATACTTTGATTATACTCTTGGGAGACTTTGATGAGAAACGTTTGAGTTCATACTGAAACCTCTGACTACTGACTGCATACTTGAAAATCTGAGCACAGTATGTGACAGTGAGATCTGTTCTGAAACTCTAGAGACAGAGATTACTAGGGTCTTTTTCTCAGCATGAAGAAAAACAAGTGAGATATCAAAGAGATTCATGAATTTTTCTTTTATCTGTTGGACTTACTGTAAATTCCTAAGTAAAACCATATGAATATGGAAATTTATACATTTAAATCTAAATCTAAATTGGGTTACAAGTTCACAAGTTCAATTCACTCAAGAGTAATAGAATTGTAAGTAGGTGCAGAACTTTTTTTGCTCATTTTGTATCCTTGTGTTTTATTATATAAGATGTTGTGATCAGCAGGTACATTCTGACTCTTTGAAGATATTAGTTAGTCGTGGAGAAAATGCTCCTCCTGAAAACATATGACTCATGTGCATTTCATTTACATTTCAAAAACTTCCAGTTGCTTCAACAACTGTGGAAACATCACCATTAGAACCAATTATTCCGGATAAACAAATACGAAGTCTTGGCAAATACACTGCAATCATTTTAAATGCGCCCTAATTAGGTTAGCGCTGGAGTTTCACGCACTATTGACGAACAGCCGCTCTTGGCCAAAAATATGAAAAGGAAGGGGGAAAAAAAGATGATAATGACCCTTTTTAGTGTGCAAAAAGCATTATGTAAACACTGGAACCTTATCTAAAATGATGACTTCCTAATATCCTACTAGTTTCTAAAGTGTTACACGCAACCTGCAAGAAATCTGTGTAATTCTGACAGAAAACACAGCGTCCTGTTTCACCTCAAATCGTCTTTCCAAATTCAATCCGGAGAGAGATGACGACAGTTTAGCAAGTAACTAATAGCTGATCCCACAGTGTATTTCAGCCACCTGTCATATCTCAAGAGATACAGGTAAACACAGACAGCGACAGTGACAAGTCCTGCATCCGGCGACAGATTTGAGGGAAGGAGATGATAGTCTGAAGAAAATAAGCCAATCAGAAGAGAGAATATGGAAAAATAAGACACACAGGGAAGGGCAGTTTCCAAGAGGCTGTTGGCGTCTGTGCGTAATTGCAAAATTGCAGCGTTCGAGCCCTCATGTTAATCGGGTTATGGCGGACATAAGCGTGATGATTCATCCCCTGGATGATACTCTATATATCGGCTAGATTGTAAAACCGATTAAGTCCAGCCTCACTCAAACGGCCTAAACATGGGGCTGCATCTTATCCGTCTCAGATGGTTTTACATTAACATTTGCGCAAACACGTAGTGCCGAGGCAAGGGATACAACCTTGATGGGATCAGCAAGGTCACGGTGAACAATTATGGGCTGCCTCATTACTTTGCTATGCGCTCTTTGGTTCCCATGGAAACCCTTATGAGGTGACAGATGAGTGGAGCTGGAGTTGGCCTCCCACGCGCCGCCACGTCGAGCGTTCCCCTTGAAGACTCCACTCGCTGATAATAGTACGCCTAGGGACCGAGACGCATTGTTTAAAATAAAACAGCCATTAGGAGTGGGATGTTCGAGTGAGATATTGTCGTACACAAATAGGCCATTTTGCCATAACTGGGACACAGTTACAGAATAACAACAAGACCTAGATTTGATGTTTTTTTTTGGTCTTGTTGCAATAAAGAACTCCTTTTTTTTTGCCTGTTGCAAGGCTATAAATTAGCCAGATTTGACATAATCTGTGGGTAATTAAAACAGCATTACTGTGTTTTATTTATAGATGGTTTGCATGTTTTTTTTAGGAATAATTCATCTTGTGAATTCATGTCTTCAGTCATGTTGTTGTGGATTTTTCATGAACAGCACCAACATTTAGATTTTAACTCTTGATTGACTAATTGAAATTTCAATATGACATGAAATATATTTATCTTTTTATTATAAATATACCAATATATTTATGTTTTTATTATAAATTCCAGGAGACAGTTAACAGCCCTCCCAGCCCTCCAAAAAGTACTATGATAATACAGTGTTTTTGGATATATAGCATGGATATACTGTGTTTGTTTGGACATGTACCGTCATAATACCATTGTATTTTTTTGATGAAACTTTAAGTGTAAATAAAGGTACTTTGGCAATACCATGGTAGTTTAATATATGCTGAAATACTAAAATTAATTTACAAGGTACAATACCATGGTAACTTCTGGTGCCTTTTTGTAAGTTAACCATTGTACATGAATATGGTAATCATTCAGAAACATGCTATATATCAAAGCACCATGGTATCAACTATTATTGTACCACGATTTTGCTTACCATAGTATTTTTGAAGAAGGGGATAAAATATCTTGGAGAACCTTGTAAATACCCTTACAAAAGGTATATACATTGATCACAGCAATTTGCATATACCATGGTATTTACATCAAAGTACTTATAAGAACACCATGACAGTTCTTTTCCTTTTATTCTTGTATACGAATATGTTAAACATGGTATATATCAACTATCACAGTATGCATTTAAATTATGCTTACCATGCTAATACCATGGTATTATTTAAGAAGCTGTTAAAGTTCGTTGGAGTACCATGTAAATACCCTTAAATATAATACCCTTATATGCATTTAACGGTAATACTTTAGTATAGGGAACACATATTCACTATTATCTATGACTTTTGCCTCAATAAACTCCTAATTTACTGCATATTTAAAGGGTTAGTTCACTGAAAAATGAAATTTCTGTCATTAAGTACTCACCCTCATGTCGTCCCAAAACTTCGTTCATCTTCGGAACACAAATTAAGATATTGTTGATGAAATCTGAGGATTTCTGAACTACACATTGGCAGCAAAGTCATTGCACATTTTGAGGTACAGAAAGGTATTAAAGACATTGTTAAAATAGTCCATGTGACTACAGTGGTTCAACCTTAATGTTATGAAGCGACGAGAATACTTTTTGTGCGCAAAAACAAAACAAAAATTAATAACAATTTGAACTGTTTTCATATGCAGTTGATGTAGTGAATGCACTGCAGACTTCCGTGTTTACGTCGGACGTAGAACCTGGAAGCATTGCAATGTAAATAGCGTATGAGAATGAAAGGGGAGAGATGAATTTGTTGAATAAAGTCGTTATTTTTGTTTTTGCGCACAAGTATCCTTCATAACCCCTTCATAACATTAAAGTTCAACCACTGTAGTAACAATGTCTTTAATACCTTTCTGGACCTCAAAATGTGCAATGACGTTGCTGCCAATGTGTAGTTCAGAAACCCTTGGAGTTCATCAAAAATATCTTAATTTGTGTTCCGAAGATGAACGAAGGTCTTACGGGTGTGGGGACAACATGAGGGTGAGTAATTAATAACAGAAATTTAATTTTTGGGTGAACTAACCCTTTAATAGTTAGTATGGTAGATGTTGTAGCATATAAGTTTAGGTATTGGGTAGGATTAAGGGTTGTAGAATTTGGTGATGTAGAATAAGGCATTAATATGCTGTGCTTTATAAGTACTAATAAACATCCAATATTCTAGTAATATGCAAGCTAAAAAACAACTAAAAGTGAGAATTGTTCCCCATACTAAACTGTTACCTATTTAACTAATATAATGTGCTTTATTATTTTGGTTATTTCCTTGAAAAGCCTTATATGGGCAATGACATAACTGTTACATAGGTATTTTATTTATAATACAATGAATATAACATTTGTATGATGTGTTAGTATTCACCCAGTGTTAGGCTGGAAAGCACTGCAGAGTTATATGTGTGTGCAGAAGTGGTTAAATTTGAGGATGAGACCGCTCTACATATCACTCTACAGATGACTTATTTATGCTCAAAGTAGAGAAGAAAACATGTATTAGAGCAAATTTATAACTATTATGTGTTAAGTATGTTGATGTAGGTAAAACGTGATGCAGACAAGAGGACAGGAGCTCGCCAAATGAGAAGGAGAAGACATAAAACAGGCCTTTTTAAAGGGGGCGTTCACAGTCTGGATAACTTCATTTGGGGAGGTCACTAATTTATCTTTAAATATCCGTGATGATAACAGTGACATCATATGCTGCTTTGTGACCGCCTGAAGAGCATTCGATCAAGATGCCTTGATTGAAAAACTTTTTGATATTTGTACTTTAACTTATATAGAGTATTTGACTTATACTGCTAGAGAAACTAATTGTAATCAATAAATTGACTTCTATTTTTATAACTGGTCTGCCTCCCAGGTCATTGATTTATGATGTTGAGCCAGAACTGACCACGAAGAAGTCTTCTGTCCAGTTGTAAGTATTTTAAAGTGCTTAGGTCAGATTCGACTTATTTACCTTACCTGAGAATAATAAAAATAAGGTAAAGTGTGTCAAATTACACACCATAAAACGCAGTGGTACAGATACATGGTATTCCAAAGTACTTTTAGGAATACCATGGTAGCACCAAGTTTTCGTTGTATTCATATAGGCTACATGAGCATGGCAATGATTCAGAAATATGGTACTCATCAAAGTATCAAAATCTAATATATCATACCACCACAGGACTTTTTGTTAAGTGTATTTTAGCAGAAACAATGTTTACCATTGTAAAGTTTTGCAAGGGCAGTGCTGTCTGGAGTCGGTCACCTGGGCCATTTCAATCTCTCCAGCTCTCATCTCTTTCCTTTATGGCATTTTGATTTTGAATGGCACCATTCATTACAACGCTCCCAACAACACACAGTGAGAAATATTTCAGCCAGAGCTGTCTGTGGGACCCTGGACCTCCATAAAACCTGTCCAGACAGCTGTGAAGAAACTGACACATGAAGAGAAGAGATGAAACGCCTCATGAATAAAGTTGAAGAGTGAGTTAGTTATTCAGCAGCGTTTGAGTGATGCCAAAGGCTACAGAAAGAGGTGAGAGGAACAGGTTGAATGCAGCCAGGTTGAGGAGATGCAGGGGGGCTCTAGAGACCTTCCGATCTCCCCTCAAGCGAAACGCTGCGTGTCGACGCGGGAAGTGTGCGGCACAACGTGACGTGACAAAACTAGAACGCTCCCATTATAATTGACCCTTCGCAAAGATCCGCCCCCCTTAGTTACATACATTGCGGAGCAAAGAGGACACTGACAGCACGTCGACAGACAAGACAGAGCAGGTTACTTATGATATTAAACAAAGTCCCAGCTTTCAAATTGTGTAATTTTTTAAGAAATTCGAACAATAAAAAACATTTTGTGGCTCTTTAATGTGTCGTGACAGATTGCTGTAGAGCCTCAGCTCAAGCGGCTCGTGAACCGATCATCTCTTCCTTCTAGTTAATTCATAGCATCAAATAAACATGAAGGAACATGAGAAGGAATGTTGTTTCAAACTCGGAAAGACGTCAGTACACACCATTTTTCAAGTTCAAGTCCACCGAGGTTAATCTTGTAACTCCTGACTGCTTTGTCGGACAAAATGGCGGATTCGGCGTTATGATTGGTTAGATTGCTTGTCAATCAAACTCCCGGCGAAGGGTCAAATTAACCAAGCTACTCTTATAGCGCGTGACGCGACCAATCACGATGGTTATTAAAGGATTAGTTCACCCAAAAATGAAAATAATGTCATTTATTACTCACCCTCGTGCCGTTCCACACCCGTAAGACCTTCGTTAATCTTCGGAACGCAAATTAAGATATTTTTGTTGAAATCCGATGGCTCAGTGAGGCCTGCATAGCCAGCAATGACATTTCCTCTCTCTTAAGATCCATTAATGTACTAAAAACATATTTAAATCAGTTCATGTGAGTACAGTGGTTCGATATTAATATTATAAAGCGACGAGAATATTTTTGGTGCGCCAAAAAAACAAAATAACGACTTATATAGTGATGGCCGATTTCAAAACACTGCTTCATGAAGATTCAGAGCGTTATGAATCTTTTGTGTCGAATCAGCGGTTCGGAGCGCCAAAGTCACCTGATTTCAGCAGTTTGGCGGTTTGACACGCGATCTGAATCATGATTCGACACAAAAGATTCATAACGCTCCTCCATTTTTGCGTGCAACAGCCACATTTTAAAATTCAGTCAACAAATGAGGCATAGAACCAAGTTCACTGCCACTATTTCCATTTCATCGCTAAAGTCCTCTGAAGTAATTTTCACTAATCAATATTAACTGGGAATACAAGATGGCGGCAGTTGCATTTGAAACAAGAGAAATCGAGTCTTCAGTGTAAAAGTAGTGCTGGTTTCATATACTGTTTGAGCAGTCTGATATACAGCATTGATATGATGAGACATCATTTGGTCATATTGAGCATTTTTGCTTTCAGTGTGGACAGAAAAATTACAACATCACTCAACAAATCATTGATTTACACTTGCAGTAGTCAATTACAATGTGAAAAATCTAATTTTGTAGCATCAAATTGCACTGCTCTTTTGCACTATACAAGATATTAGAAAAGAAGTGTTTTGGTATTCATAAGTTCATCAAAAATCACCATAGCATTACCAAGGTTTTTGGACATGGCACCAATGGAATGGGTTGGTTTTTGGAAATTGGAAAAGTACATTAGGAATACCATGGTCCATAAACATAATAATTTGGTATGGTAATTTAAAATATACAATGGTACCAAATCATTACTACGTGTATAGGGACTGTCAAACCCTCTGAAAAGTGCCTGAGGAATCGTTTTGAGATGAAAAACGTAAGTACCTATCATTTTCCCATTTATATATGGTCTATCTCGAGGAAAGTAAAACATGAAAATATAATATATGTGCAAATAAACCTTTGCATAACACCTGATTATTGGCTGTTCTGAAAGGCTAGGAGGATTATCTGGCTTAGAAAATTAACCAAACACCTCTGTGAGGTTTTTAACATCTTGGGTTATTATTTATTCATATGAGAACCAGGCCAGTCAATATTGTAATAAAACACATCTTCGTGCAACTAAAGTCGGTCTTCCATTGGGACGGGGGGCTGCTGTTCATCTCGTATCTGGCAGTGGTTCCATTCTGACCTGAAGCCAAGTGCTTTCTTTGAGATGGAATAGCTGGAATTGGACATTCAAACCCTCAAGAAGGACCGTGATGCTGCCATTAGTCAAAAGGTGGCACTGTTTCACTGCTCACTTCATACCCATATTTCAGCTCACAAAGATGCTTTTGAAAGTGTCTTGAGATAACACAAAATGAGACAGATCTCTCTTTTGAAGGCATGCCAAACAAAGGAATCTTGTACTAAGCATGACATTAGCTCGCCACTTTTAAATCACAGAGAGGAACAATAGATTGTTACACAATAAAGCCCAAAGTTTCACACTGAGTTAAATGTACCAAATGACATAATTAGAACACTGATTAAACTCATTTGTGGTGAGGGCTGATGGGCTGGGGCGGCTGAATCTTGATGCTCAGATAAGTGTTTCTATTTGGATGAAACCAGCTTGATTACAAACTAAAATGTAACTGAGCGCTTGGCTGCCATCTGAGTACATGAACCACTGATTTAAGGATGTTACGGGCGGTAAGAACTTGCACTGCTGTATAAAATTTGCATATTACACAATATATAGAACACTGCAACAAAGACTTGACGATCTTTTTAAGGCAAAACATGCATCGGAGAAAATAGCCATTGAGTCATCAGAACAGTCTTGTTTAATGTTTAAATAAATTTTACATCCAGGACACTTATTCACAACTGGTTTGCTTGCAGATTTTACACTAAACATCAAGACACACACAAAATGCAAGATCGTTGTGAAACGTATTTACAAAACTATATATCGGGCAAAATGAAAGTTGGGAACTTGAATATTGGTTCATATTGCAATGAACAGCATTCCATTTATGAGTGAAACAAGATATGCAAGAGAATACAGACTTGGATTGTGAAATGTAGGCGTTCACATTATAAACAGACCTGAATGTGAGATTGCAGTGTTATTCTTTGGAATAACATTGTGGACAATTTCTTCATGTGTACTAAGAAGTAAATTAGGTAGCCCACATTTTTATTTCATATTGACTTTAAACCGTGTACAGTAGATGGAACAAATCTTAAAATCCTTTGAAAATAAACATGACTAATTCAACAAACACAAGCATTGCCTTTCCATCCCATTAGAGCACATCTTCCAGTTCTTGTCCGAGGACTTTGTTTTGAAAATGTCAGTTTTATTTTATTCCAAAGCCCTTTTTGTTGCTGTATTTTTCGATGATAACAGATGCCCATCCCGTAGGTGATCTAACCCTTTATCTGAAGTGCATTTCTGTAATATACACAAGCAAACAGTCACTTTTGTTTACTGTTTGCTCTCTCTCTTCGCTTCTGGATGCTGTAGCGTTACTCTGCTAAGCCGTGTAGAGCTTTATTGCTGGGGTCTGTCAATAGGGAGAGATTTGTTTTTAATAAAGCACCCAAACAAGCTTTTGAACAGCTAACTTTGCTTCTGCATGGAGGACGTCAAACGATGGAGTAATAAAAAGCTATGCAGCTACAGTGACAAGCTGACAAGCAGGACGCAGTTCCATCCAAGAAAACATTCTTTGATTAAGATGGTTTTGGGATTGGGCAACATGTCTTCTCAGAATACACCTGTATCTGCCTGTATAAACATACAAAAGTTCAGAATGGAATACTAGCTTACTACTTACTGTACACAACCGACTATTTTTCAATTTTCTTCTTTTTAGGCATACAAAGTTCTGTCATGAAACTCTAGATGGCACAGGCTGATGGTCCTTAACTCAATCTGCTTGCAATCACATCATTCTCTATAGGGCATCAGTATCAGTAGCCAATAAACTTACTGCTCAACCTTCAAATACTTGGTCAGCATTTGCTGTAGCAGTTGCAGCGCTCTTTCAAAAACCCTCCACCTTCCCCAGCTCCACCTGTATAGATCTGCTATGGGTAATTCAAGTATGCTATATTGTACAGCAGCAGTGTTTGTGTATGTATTTGCAGTAGCAAGTCCCATACTTGCTCTGCAGCAGCAGCAGCAATAACAAACAGCAGCAGCGTAGCAGATCTGTGCCGCCAAGACCAAACATATCAACATTGTCATATCTATTTTCATATCTGTTTCACACAGTAATATGCTACACTGTCGACACATTACCTCTTCATGTTGCATGTAAGTGGCGTCTTATCAATTTTGAAATTATTTTGCATTTTAAAATTCAATTTTGTGTAAAAATGTCTTACCTTTTTGGCAGTCCAATCAAAAAAATGAGTGATGAAAGAGATCACGTTTGATATTATTTCCGTTTCTTTGCCTCAATGGTCAATTTGAGCACATTGCATTTTGGGATACATCTTGGTATCGCTTTTTTATTGCACATGGGTATTCCATTCATTTGCATATTATATACTGCATTCCATTGGAACCCCGTGTAAAAATGTACATGCTCAAATTTATATTCAAAAGCAATGCAAAATTGAGCCTCATTCATGAGGCATGAGTAGATTTTTGTGTAAATAATTTGTACAATTATTCTTACAATAATTGTCACAATCAAATCAATTTGAAATATAGATACGAATGGTTGTACAAACCTGAGGTCCACTTATTTAATTTGTGTTTACTCACACTAAACTACATTATAGCATGTAGATTCCCTGTTTTGTTGACCATAATTTGATTATAGCTACAAGGTACGCGTTGATCCCAGTGCAGTTCGACTTTGATGCACACCAGCTGAACCAACAGCAAACATCTCCTCGCTGATCAAAGACAACTTTCTGAGTCAGCAGCCCATCCAAAATCTAATTTTATTCTGTAAACATTTGAGCAACTTTTCATAATCAAATAATTCCTACGTGCAGAGAACATTGCAGAACAGATTCGAAGAGTGTTTCCCCCCTTTTTAATGCACTTGAAATTACAGAGGCACATTCGGCAATGGATGCAATTTTACTCTCATTAAAAAGCCAGTGAAATAAAAAGCCTGGGTGATGCGGGGAGCCCAAGCTGTTTATTCATGTTTAATGGTAAGTGACAGAGTAATAAGGGGTTGCATGAGGCCTCCCCGTTTTTCTTCGCATTTAGATCAGACACCACAAACTTGATACGTCGAGGCCGTCAGCCGGATCCAAACAACCCAGTCGTTTGTTCTCGCGCTCTTTTTTCCCCCTCCACGCTCTCCTTCGGTTTTCCCCTCGGGTGGCTTTTCGACGTGGGCGGAAATGTAATGCGATGCAAGGTGTGCCAACTGGAGCACGACCGCTCATCCCCCACCCGACATACCCACACACATCCATCCTCAAGCACACCATGTCCCCTCCGTGAAACTCCTGTCAGGTGTGTTTTCCTCCCGTCAAGTGCGGCGCTATCAGCGTGAGCCGGGTAAAGAACGACAGGAAGCACCTAATCAGACAAACGCCACCGTGCTGTGAGAAATAAGGCCGTCATCCAACCACTAAGTTTCTCTTTAATTAGATAACTGAATATTTCATGCTTAAAAAGGAGGGGAGTTTTTAACAACCTGCCCACCCACAGCATAGACTCAAACACGACTAGCACAGCTAATGGCTGGTGCACCACGCAGTAATTGATAACATCAACAAGGCCATTAATGAATCATGTTTACAAGTGCTAGTTTATCTATGTGGTTATCCAGGAATGCTTAAATGTGATGCTAAGGAAATTAGCGTATAGAGGTTTTGGCTGAGGTGTAGGCACGTTCATGTAACTTAATGCATGTTGCATTGTGGGTATCAGAAGGAAATGGTCAGATTTGGTAAGCTAATAGTGCTGCAGTCATGACATCATTTTTTTTTTTTTTTTTTTTTTGATGAAGTAAGCTTTTAGATTCTTTTAGAAAATAAGCTCTACCAACAAAAGAAGGTTATGATTCTTTGACGTTCTGTTTATCATGATAAATTTACAATTAAACACAACTTTTATGAACTGTGAAGCATAAATACAATCGGCAGAAGTCAAAAGCTAAATGTAGGCTATAGACCTTATGCGCCAGAGAAACAAGTGCGCCGCCATCTTTATAAGATTGTCTTTTAACTTTCTTTTTGCGGTAGCTCTGTATATTTCTATGGCATCGCTGTCAAAGAATAATTAGCTGGTGAAGTGGATTTACTTGCTGTAGAGTTAATGAAAGTTATCGTGAGCATTGTAATTTTTAAAGCAGATGTCTTAACAAATGTCAGTAGACCGGGAAGATTTTAAAACCAGCAGTTCATTCATAAATACATAAGATCGCTGTGGAAATACAAACCGGAAGTCAAAAGACAACGAGCGCAGCGCTGAAAAGTGGCAGGGCTACATAAGGTCTATAAACGAAGTACACCACGGTCATGTGACTTCAATGTCACAATCATTAAACCTCCAACAACTGTTTCAGTCTTTATTTAAAGAACATTTTGCCTTAAAGTATTCCCTTTTCAAGACAAGTATATGTAAGCTTAAAAAAAAATCACAAGGGGACATTACTGATGTATTTTATGTCATAGAATAAAATGTGAAAATATCATGAGTTTGTTACCACAGACCTTTTTTCAGGCATTGTTCTAGAATCTAGATGATGGAATCGGAAGTGCTAAAATGCTAACTTGTTTCTGGGTTTTGGCCTACAAAAATATATCATCCCTGCAGCACTCTGTTAACAAAATTATCTCAGACAAAACAATTCAGTTATAAATAGCATGAGTAGTTTGTTCAAACTGAAAAAAAAAGAAAAAAAAAGTGCACTTTAAATACCCGGATGATGCACTTAAAGGGATAGTTCACCCAAAAATGAAAATTCTGTCATCATTTACTCACGTAGTATGGAAAAAAATACTATGGAAGTCAATGACTATCGTCAACTGTTTGGTTACCAACGTTCTTCAAAATATCTTTTGTGTTCGACAGAAGAAAGAAACTCATACAAGTTTAGAACAACTTGAGGGTGAGTAAATGATGACAGAATTTTCATTTTTGGGTGAACTATCACTTTAATTAACCAAAAAAACAAAGTGTTGAATGCTGGACACTTCATGCACTTAACTGTCACTGCTTATGTAGCGAAGCGGGAGGGGCTATCAGTCTCTGATGCTAAATGACAATATAACCTTATAAAATTCATACACTACACGCCTGAGTACTAGTGCATGAGTGCAAAGTGTATAGTGCGTCATTTGGGATGCAACTCAAGTCTTCTGTAGCTATACACCATGAAATCAAAATTGAAGTGTTGTGGCTATTAGTTCAAGCCTTTTAGCTTGGGTCTATGTGTTAGCAGGCTCCTAAAGTTGACTGAATAAACGTTTAGCTGATTTTAAATATTCAGTCTTTCTTGTCCAGGAAAACAGAGGAAAAATTAGTCTCATTTTGCACTCAAACTTAATGTTTTAACAAGAAATACCAACACAATCTCATGGCAGTTTGTAACTATTTTACGTTTTGGCAAATTGGTAGCCAATTTGAATGAATCTGTCATTTGTACATTTTCGTACAGTCTGCTTAATGCCCCAGTGTGGAGAACTTTCATACGTACCTTTTTCTAAAAATGGTACATTTTCATACGAAACCTTGTAAAATAGTTACGTTTTCTAGTGAGATTGGGTTGGAAATACTTCAACATAGACTCTGAAACTAACAAGTCATACTGTATGTACTATGTTTATTATTATTATTATTATTATTGGAGTTGAAACTATGAATTGTCATTGAATGAGGCTGAATTCTCTTTGTTCCATAAAAAATAATAATAATATCGCATATGGTTTTGGAATGGAATGAGGGTGAATAAATAATAACAGAATTTTCATTTTTAGGTGAACCGTTCCTTTAAGAAACTTTTGCATTGATTAGACACTGCTGTATTTTCACCTTACCACTCCATACACTGTTTCTCTCTCTCTCTCTCTGAAACACACACACACACCACACACACTTCGGGCATTTTGATGGCCTGTGCGATAAAATAGAGAAATGAGGTCTATGGTATTCATGGACACAGCTGGCCCAGATCTGCCAGTAGTTCTCAGCAGAGCCGGCCTGAACTGAACAGCTCTCTCTGCCTCAGAGCTGACCTGACATACGCGAGCCAAATTACTAACAACCCATTGGCCAAAAACGGGTTAGAGCTACTGCCAATATGCAACGTCAAATCAACAAAGCTTTCATGAGATTTATATTCAAACAGCATTATGCATGTATATCACAATCATAATTCAGTTAGGGTTGCTAACAGAATTGTTACATCAAGGAAGCAAATGGCCAGATAACTTTCCTTTTGAGTTTTTTCACATCAGAATGATTTTTATGCTGATATATAAACACAATCAGTCCACTTTCAGCATTTCATATTTTTCACTGGATCTGTTGCACTGTTAATTAAAATGTCTACAATACAAAACACTTGAGACCTGAACTTGAAATATTTATGTACAGTCATTCTCAAGTGTTTTAATGTGCCTAGGTTGACGCTGAATTGATGTGTGTAATGGTGTGTGACTTTAGTTTGACATTAAAATTCATTAATTTTTTTACAACAGATCCAATTAAGTCATATGTCAATGAGCCAAAAGCATCTCAAATTTGTTTTAGCACTTAATTTAGTTAAGCAGCGACTATTGACTATCTTTTTTTTTTGTATGCAGCATTTTGTTATTTTCTTCCCAATGTCATCAATTGTCATGGTCAACAGCTTACTTCAAACATATTCTTCTGAAAGGAAAGACAAAAAGTAGGCAACCCTAATTTCAGTGTCACTGATTGACGAGTGAATCAACACTGTTTTCTTACATGCTCACTGTAAAAGTTAATTTCCACTTTTGTAATTAACAGTAGATAAAACATTAAATCACTTAAAGGAATTGTTTTAAAACCAGCTCTCTGTTCCTCATCTGTGACATGATGTCGATTACTACAGACAACAGTTATCAGTATTGCACTTACAATGGACGTCTATAGGGCAAGACATATTGCATATGTGCAACTTGTATTCTTGGCAAAGTTCTTATATTAATTATTTCATACAGAAATGTGTTTTTTACCTGTAAAGATGTCTTAATCACTCTTTCTTACATCCTTGCATGCATCAAAGATGCTATCCATAGAGCTAAACTTGAACTAGAACATTCCTTTAATATAATATAAGGTTGGATGGTTCATGGCTGATAATATGCAGTGGACTTCAGCTCATTAAATCCTCAAACCACCATCTTACCTCTTTTTGGTCACTTTAGAGTTTTATCACACTTTAACGAAGTGTCAGTGTACATTTATCACATTATAATGAACCAGAGGAACATACTGATGAAGCAGGGAACTGCTGTGAAGCCCAGATTTCAATGAAGCGCTCTGAAATGATTGTTCACTAATATCATATTCTTCCTTTTGGATCCAAAGAAAGAATCCACTATTAAAAATCCACCCGTGTCTTAAATCTAAGCAGTAAAGTAGTGTTCCCTCAGACTTGTCATCATTAATAGCAGTAAAATACTATATTCTCCACTCACCGACTCTAAGAAAAACCTACGACAGTAGAAAACGCTCTGTTCCTCAGCCTTAATACATCTGTCCTGGTGTGAGGGCGGACTGCCACTGAAGATCTGGGTGATTTTATGAGGAGCACCTGCTGTTCTTGGTTTAAAGTCACTGTGAAATCAAAACTGAAAATTCTTCTTCTTTTCTTTTCTTTTTTTATGGAATCTTGCAGTATTTATCTGTGCACATCATTTTTTTGGTCACACTTTAGTTTAGGGTCCAATTCTCACTATTAACTATGACTTTTGCCTCAATAAACTCCTAATTACTACTTATTAATAGTTAGTAAGGTAGTTGTTTATTAAAGGGTTAGTTCACCCAAAAATGAAATTTCTGTCATTAATTACTCACCCTCATGTTGTTCCAAACCCATAAGACCTTCGTTCATCTTCGGAACACAAATTAAGATATTTTTGATGAAATCCAAGAGTTTTTTTTAAAGCAACGTAATTACCATCCTTCAAGGTCCCGAAAAGTAGTCAAGACATCATTAAAATAGTCAATGTGACTACAGTAGTTAACGTAAGAACGGTCATGGACATTTGAAGGCTGTGTCCTCCAAGGTAGGAAGGCATCAAGGCACGTCTTAGCTTCACTTCCTGTCTCCTGAGATACCTTCATCTGATCAATTATTGAAGGCAGCATAGATGTAAAATTTCAAATTATACATATAATTTGTATAATTTCAAAAAATAGATGTATATTTCCAGTATTCACAATACAATTATCTGTAAATGTTTATTCTGACTAAACTGTCTCTTTATACTTTTTTATATTTGTTATTCTTAAATGTTATTATGTGTCTTGTAATTTTTATATGTGTGGACTGGAAGGTTCAAAACCAAGGTAAATTCTTGGCAATAAAGCTCTTTCTGATTCTGATATATCCTTCGCTGCCTTTAATATCCCAAAATCCTGTGCATTCCATTCTGTGACAATTGACCCTTCGCCGGGAGTTTGATTGACAGGCGATCTAACCAATCATAACTCCGAATCCACCATTTTGTCCGACAAAGCAGTCAGGGGAGTTAGTAGATTTACGTCGGTGGAATTGAACTTGAAAATGGTGTGTACTGACGTCTTTCCGAAGTTGAAACCACATTCCTTCTGATGTTCATTCATGTTTATTTGATGCTATAAATGAACTAGTAGGAACAGATGATCGGTTCACGATCCGCTTGAACTGAGACGCTACAGTGATCTGTCATGACACATTAAAGAGCCACAAAACGGTATTTATTGTTTAAATTTCTTTAAAAATGACAAAATTTGAAATTTGAGACTTTGTTTCATATCAAAAGAAACCTGCTCTGTCTTGTCTGTCGACACGTTGTCAGTGTCTTTGCTCCGCGATGCATTTTTCACTGCGTGAGAACATGAAGCGTGGCGTGAGAGCGGCCTGGCTTGTCGGACGTAGCAACAAAGGGGGCGGGTCTTTGTGAACGGTCAATTGAGCTAAATACTAAGGGTACAAACGACAATGATGTACTAAAACAGAAAAGTTTTTCGCGTACAGAAGACAACGTCGTCAGAATGATCCCCGTTCACACGGATCCGTGAAAATGACTAAAAACGCTGTATTCTGCTGCCAGGCCAGTAGGTGGCAATGTCACTTTGTAAAAAAACACTACACGCCTATAGACCGAACACGTAACATGCATGCACATGACGTCACCATTTTTAAAAATTCAAGTTTTTGTAGTTTACACAGAGACAATAAATGGTATAAATTTTCAAAAACTTGCACTCTGAAACCGGTTTTCAAAAGTTTGCATTTTCAGGCCCCAAAAATGCCGTTGTCGTGTAAATGAACGGCCAAAACGCATAAAAAGTTTTCCTATAGATGGCATCTGAAAGTTGCGGTTGGTGGTCAGTTTGTGTGTAAATACGATTTTGACCAAATTTTCCACTTTTGATGTTATTTTTAGCAAGAAATTTCTATTGTAGTAATTAAATATTCGCTTGGATATCACCTCTCTCTATTTTGTTGTAGATCATTAAACCGTTACAGTGCCTCAGAAGTCTGTCTGAAATCAGTTTTGTGAGATATCTTCATGTGCAAACGCTGCCTGAAAGTCATTACCTGATGGCAACGCGGCAACAAGTCAACTGCCTAAGCTTTCGGACATGTCATTCACTTCCAGTTATCTTTAGCTGTACGAAACAGCTCGTTATGCTGCTTGATACTGCAAACAAATTTCTTACTATATTATTTTAACCTATTGTCATAAACATATTGGTTTGTAGTGCAAGTAGTTTTACTATTTACTGCACTTTGTTATTCTTCTAGTGATTTACATATAGCGGCTAATGAATCGGAAGTCTCGCACATTCACAGAAAGCATACTTCCATGTTGACAAATAAGGTGGATAGGCCTAATAAACTGGGCTGTTTCTCAAAAGCATCGTAAGCCTAAGTAGATTAATCGTAGAACCATTGGCTCCAATGGTGTCTACGGTCAACTTAGCTCATGATGCTTTTGAGAAATGCAGCCCAGAACATTGGTGTGGATGCTAGTATCGTTAGTTATTATCTTTATAGTTCTTTAAATTAAATTAGATTAAAATAATGAATAGTTTCACCATTATGTTCTTCCAAATATCAAGATCTTCAGTGAATGATGACAAATTTTGGTCTGTTTGGTCCAACACAAAGCTTCATAAAAACAACAGCCAGGACATTCTTGACAATATCTCCAGTACTTTTGTACTTTGGAAGATGAAGTCATACATATTTGGAACAACATGAAGGTGAATATATGATGACCGACTATACATTTTTGGTTGATCTAATCCTTTAAATAAGTCGTGTTTATAATGTGAATCTTGTGTGGATAGATTTGCAATCTGATATTACAGAGTTCTTGACTGTCAGAAGCTAGTCAACCAAAAGTTTACAGTAAATTATAATAAGTGAATTAAACTAGGGGACTTGAAGTGAGAATGTCCTCTAAAGCAATTTCATTGTCAATAAGTGGTTTTTATGAGCATATCCATATCATTTTCCTGTCACAACACCTGTCAGAATTCTGTCGGTGGTTGAGTGCATCTGTTGGATTGAGTTTAATATTTCATATTCATACATTAATGTCTTCCATTCTTGTTCAAGTGAGAGGAAATTTATTCTGGGTTATACTCGTATCTGCTGGCTGTATTGATTGCAAACATCCATTCTTGTAATTTTCCAGAGTTTGCTTTGTCAGGAAAAATGGTAACGCATATTGGCAGCTCACACAATCAATCTGCAGAAAAAATATGAAAAGGGAAAACTCTTTAAAACCCTTATGAGAAAACTAGTTTTGTTCAGTATCCTGTCATGATTATACTACCATTCAAAAGATCGCTACTGAAAAGGTCGGTATGAGAATTTTTCATGTTCTTGAAAGCGCCCACAAAGGCTGCGTTTTGATTAAAAATACAGTAAAAATGGTAATATTGTGAAATATTATTACAATTCATTTTCAGCATCATTACTCCAGTCTTCAGTGTCACATGATCCTTCAGAATCATTCTAAGGCCCTGTTTACACCTGGTATTAAGATGCCTTTTTGGTCGATCGGGTCACAAGTGGATGACGCTAGTGTAAATGGGGGTGGGGGTAAAATGTTTTGAGCTTGTCCACTTTCAACCACTTCCAGAGGTAGTTGAAAACGCGTTGCGTTCATGGTGTAAACGCTCATGTGGTTCGAACAGCCACTAAAGACCGCCTACTCTCCGCCTACTGACACAATAAACATTATGGGAAACTTGCAAAACAGACGGGATTTAAACTTTGCCGGCTGAAGCCATAAGTTTGGGTTGAAGATGAAAAATGTACTAAGCACAATGTTCTCTAAACATTTCTTTTTTTCTAACACGCACTCACCGCGTTCAGCGCAGTCTTGCGGCTGTCAGAGCAGAAATGAAAGTTAATGCTATGTTTTCTTGTCTCCAGTTGCGTTCATATGCAAACTGCACGCTGTTATTTCGCCTATTAGATCGAAAGATCTGAAAAAGCCCATACATTTACCTGCCAAAAGAGACGGATTAAAACACCAGGTGTAAACAGGTATGTCTCTCTCATCCACTTGTGATCCGATCGACCAAAACGCATCTTAAAGGGGTGGTTGATTATGATTTTTTAACTTTACTTAGTGTGTAATGTTGCTGTTTGAGCATAAACAATGTCTGCAAAGTTATGATGCTCAAAGTTCATTGCAAAGGGAGATATTTTCTTTTAAAGAATTCTCTGTTTAAGGACTACAACGAGCTTCTTCCCGGATTAGTGACATCACTAACCCTAAAATTTACATAAATCCTGCTCCCGAGAACACACAACAATGGGAGTGAGGCCATGTTGGGCTGCTTTAGAGAAGAGGAAGAGTTGTTGTAGTAGAGTGTTGTTGCCACGCCATCATTTTACGCCGGACTGCTTCACAAACGAGGGTCAATTCAACGCTGGATTTGCACAAAAGATTAACATGACGGCACATGCTAGTCAATGAGTTGAATCAACTCAAAGCAACTACATAAATTTATCCACTAACCATTCAGAAACATCCAGTTTCATTCTAAAAGTTGTAACTTCTTCCTGAGTCTCTCCATCAGTGTCCGACTCCGGTTTGAACAATGTAAGGCTGAACACCGTTACTGACAAACATTTTGGAAGCGTGAGATTCTCCAGCTTTGTTGTTGTTGAGCACCCAAAGCATGAGTTGTTAAAGCTCCACCCTCTTTTGGAAAGCGGCAGCTCATTGGCATTTAAAGGGACACACACAAAAATGGCGTGTTTTTGCTCACACCCAAATAGGGGCAAATTTGACAAGCTATAATAAATGATCTGTGGGGTATTTTGAGCTGAAACTTCAGACACATTCTGGGGACACCAGAGACTTGTATTACATATTGTAAAAGGGGCATTATAGCTCCCCTTTAATAACATGTGTAAATGGCCTAATATGCTGATTTGCTGCTCAAGATGGTGTTAATGTTTTATCATCAATGTAAAAACAGTTGTGCTGCTTAATATTTTTGTAGAAACCATGATACCCTTTTGTTCAGGATTCGTTGATGAATAGAACGTACAAAAGAACTGCATTTATTTGAAATATAATTTATTGACTTTTGTGTATTTCTTTTGAATGGTGGCGTACACCTTCTGCAGGTGTTTTATCTGAAGTGACTTACATTCAAGGAACAACATAAGTTCTTATTAACAATCATGATGTGCCAAGTTTGATTATGTGGAAGTGCTTCCATTGTGTTCCATCGAGACCACGTCTCCATTTGTGTTCCGCAGAAGAAAAGTAAGTCATAGACATTTGAAATGATGCAAGAGTGAGTAAATTATATCAAAATTAATATTTTAAGGTGAACTATTTCTATAAAAGGAAAAATTTGTCTTTTAAATATGCAAAGCAACTTACAGCACCTTCAAGATGTACATTTTATCACTGTGTGCATTTCCCTGTGACCTTGTGCTGCAACCGCCACAGGAACTCCAAAAAAAAAAAAAAAAAAAAAATACAAATGAAAATCAATTTACATTTTGCAAGAGCAGCACTATAAGAAAGCAGTGCTTTAATTAAGAGCTTCACCAAAAAGCGTGTTCGAATATTAAGATCTCATGAACAAACTACGACACAAGAAGTGACTGCGTAGAGATAAAATGGATCGTGCACATAGAGCCGTGTCTAATGAAAAACTTTAAATCTGCATTTAGTCAGCAACTACTGAAATTACCAGGATTAAGAGTTTGTCCACCAGGACTGGGCCAGAGCTTGTTGCTAGGTTACTACTGTAGATCCTTCAGAGAAATCGACGAGTCTTGGTCCTTCTTCACTGCACTAACCTGATGGGACCAAGCCGACCGATTTTCACACCAATGATTTCTGGCCCCTGTAAATGAGAACACGACTTCTATTTCTTTGCTGATGGAGAACTGCCATCGTTTTCGGGGGGGGGAGGCCGAGGAGCTCGACCATGCCGTGAGAGCCGGGAGACACTAACCAAGAGATCAGACCATGGAGACACTCGAGGATTATCTACAGTATGCTGAAGAAATCCTGAAATCCCCCTCAATCCGCTTTGAAACAGCGGAAGCCCAGAATCAAACCAAAACACGGGTGCTAACTAGCTACACGGCGTTTGTGTGTAAAGGTTGCATTAGGAACGATAACGAGGTGTCGTGTGAAAGTTTAGTCAGAGGTGTTAGTCTGAGGACATTAATAACCCTTAGGGGGAGATTCACACCAAAAACCAGTAGCAAAGCGTGTTCATTTGCGATTGAAGGAATCACAAAGGAGTCACTTTCGTGCAAAAGATGTTTTATTCAAAATTATCAGGGTGTAAGACTTTTATTAGCCATCATTTTTCATACAGAACTGAAATTTTCGGCAGCCGCATTGGAAGCGGCCACCAAAAAGGAAGAATTCATATGAGAATTGATTGCGTGAGATACAAGTGAATCGTCTTTTGTAAGCATTGAAGTGATGCATACGCAAGAAGCACTCACAGTAATATATTTTATTAATGAAAAACATTTGCATCTCATTTCACCGGATCATGGCTTATTAGCTGTATGGCTCTCCCGGAAAGAAAATGCATATTCATTATTACCTCCTCATTAATATTGATAAAGGCACACAGTACATTTCACTTTCATGTTCAGCAATGATAGTAAGTGCACAATAGAAGGAAAATGACTTTGATATGGCAGTACACTTTGAATATTACAAAATCACATCTCCAATATACTGGCGTCTGCAGCAGAAATATATTTACATTACAGTATTAGTGTTGCGATTGGACACAGTGTCAGATATTGATTTGTATTTTCCCTGTACACTGAATTTTATTAACGGTAAATCGATGAAAAGAGGTTACAGCATCGCATACATTCTTCTAAGAAAACCCAATTTAAAGAGCAAACACAATCCAGAACACACAGCAAATAGAAAAATATTTGACTGATTTCAGTGTTTGGTGAAATAAAAATAAAACAATTTAATTCCTCAGAAAACATTTACGTCGTGAAATATGTGCGTGCGCTAGGCTCGGAATAGAATTAAGCACAGTTTAAGCGAATTATTTCCACAGACCTAATTTATGCCTTAAAACCCTGCTGTCATTGTTTTCCATTTCGACTTAAAACATATTGCATTGAAACAAATCTAGTTAAAAGCGTATTATGATCACAAAAAAGCTCTGGCTAAATCTGTTCCATTTTCTGACAAACGTATTATTGTTTCCTCTCAATGCAGGAGAACAATTTGCACAGATTCTGCACTGTTGTCCTCGGCAGTGCGCCGTAGGAGTTTAGGCTTGCGTGGCACCTGGATAAGGGGGCTTTTTGTCATGCTTGTGTAAGAACGTGATACATAACTCTTTTATCGGCAGCGCCTGCCTGCTAAGCTTATCCCGGCTTTAAGGCTGCTGCACAAGTTGTTCTAATGAGGCTCCCCGGGCCGGAAGGATCCGCCGGACGAAGACGTGCCCAGCATCCCAAACACACACACACGCATTCAGACGGGGGTAGGGGTCCTGTCTTAACCGTGGCCTCCAACATATACGTCACACTGAGTAGATCTGGGCCAATGCTTCGGCTCTGCAATGGTATTCTCCTTCCCTTAATGGTGCGATATTTTGCTCTCTTTTTGTCTCTGTGTGTCTGAAGTGTCATTAACCTTGAGGCGTGATGCACAGTATGCATACGAAATTCATCCTTCCCTGAGATGTGGTGAGAGAAAGAGAGACTCGTAAACCTGATTACGATAAATAAACAAGCTTCTCGCCATGCATCTGTGGCTAACTGGTTATGTTCCCCTCGTGCAAATATTGTGCTCTGTTCCAGAACCTAGTGAGCTGCCTACGCAGGAAGCATTTTAAGGGATCAAAGGCGTGAAGGCTGTTCCAAAAGGTATAGGCAAATTAATTATCCTGCCTTCTAAGATGCCTCGTTTTTGGCCAAATTGTAAAGCAGCACCACATGCATCCATTGCCAATTTCAGACAAGGGATTGGAGGCGGCCAATCCCAGAATGCACTACAACACAATCAGCAAAATAAACAATAAGTCTATATATATATAATTTTATATCACCTTATAATTTTAAATACAACATACTATATCACAAACATCACATTTGATACAAAAAAGTATCAATAAAATATTTACAAAAATACATGCCCTCAATATAGTGCTTTTATGCTCGTATAGTAGGATATTAGCACCTTAGAAATTCAAACTTTCCTGGAATCCATTGTAAGTCTGTTCCAAATTGTTGTTTTAAATCAGTCACCTAAGAGCAGTGTTGGGGAAAGTTACTTTTAAAAGTAATGCATTATAACATTGCGTTACACCCTAAAAAAGTAACTAATTGCGTTAGTTACTTTTTATGAAAAGTAATGCGTTACATTATACTTTTGCATTACTTTTTCTCACCTGGGCTGGGTTTGCTTCTTTGTTTTTTAATAACAACAATAAAGTTCTATTTTTGGCAAATGTAAAGGCCCTTTCACACCAAAAGTGAAATGAATAAGCCTCAGGCTGAAGGAAATGCATATTTACGCCTGTACAGTAGAGGGCGCAGCTCAAACAAACCTTTCAGCTGTGCTGCCATTTTGGATTAAAGAAGAATAGGATACAGGAGAAGGAAGTTCAACACTTATTTCTAAATCTAAAGTAATTTTTGCTTATTCGTATGGTTGAATTAGATCATTGAAGGTCAGCAGCAAAGACATTGGTTAATAAAGTGAGATTAAATACATAAAGTATATTTGTGTAATTAATAAATTTAATTATTACAGGTTTGTGTAAAATGCGATTGCATTTCACTGTTTTATTCATGTTGAGGTATACTAAATGTTTTCATGCAAGTGAGATCAGTAAATGCATGTTCGCATTTAGTCTAGAACTACAATAACCATCATGTTCACAAAACGCACACAACACCTCTGTACTTACTCTTTCTCTCAACATGGGGACAGGAGAGCTGTCAGTCAATACATGTGAAAAAGTAACGTGCGTTACTTATTTGAAAAAGTTACTTAGATATTCTGTTGTAAATTGAAAAAGTAATGCGTTACTTTACTAGTTACTTAAAGTAATCTGATTACTTAACTCAACACTGCCCCAACACTGCCTACGAGGTTCCATTGGGATGCCATTTTGAGATTACTTTTGCTGGTGGTCACCAAACATTCGTTTCTACTCAAATAGCTGTTTAAATGTGATAGTGCCATCTAAGCAGTAGACACTAGACAGCAAAGCATCTCACTAGGTTCTGGAACAGACACAAGCACACGCACAAACAGTTTAAATAAACAAAAGTGCCATTAGCCCTGCTGAAGAGAAGGAAGCTGCCTGATGAAGAGCACACGGAGGGTGGAAAGGGACACGTTTTTCGCATTGTAAACGTGAACAACGCCGTCTTTACGTTCTGTCATACCCGTTCGTTATATCTGTATTATTTAGAGAGCTGGAAAGCTAGGAACAGCGCGTACCACCACCTAGTATTGCGTTCCCTTCACACCCCTCCTGACAGCATGCCAGCGCGATTCACTCAAATGAATAATGTAACTTTGTGCCTGGAACAAAGTGAGAAGCTTACAGCGGCATAGCGCCTGCCACGGCTGCTGATTCGGGCGGAGGAAGATAATGCAAAAGACAGCGAGAAAGAGAGAGAGAGAGAGGTCGCGCGCGCGCTCGCGAGCAAGGAAGAACGCTAAGCTGCTTCATCAAATCTCCCAAATGAGACGAAACACACAAAAGCTGCTGAAAGGGCGTGCGAGTCAATCTACACAAAGAAAAACATCAGGCTCGCGGCTCTGTCTGTATGCATAAGCCAGCGGAGGAGACAAAAGTCCCCCCGTTCCTAGCCGAACGAGAAAATGGCTCTTTATCGAAACGAAACGATATAAATGGAATCATTATGCGCGATGGTTGCACACACGCTCTGTAAAGAGCAAATGCGATGCGCTAATGAAAAAGACAACAAACAGATCAATAGGGCGCACCTCATTGCGCAAAGAGCAAGAGGCATTGTGGGAATGAGAAGACGGATTATAATACAGATATTTTCCATTGTCCGTACTTCGAGCCGTTGAGAGAAAGGCACATTAATGAAGACAAATGAACGATTGTGTCTCCCGCAACCTCGAATTAAACGGGTCTGGGGAAACTCGGCAGCCGTCTCACATTCCGCGGATGAAGTGAAAGGGCTATTCTCACCGCAATCAGTGTTCATCTGAGCTCCATCCTCCCGTCTGATGGGGAGGGGGAACGACAGACAGAATTTCGGAGGGAGGTGTAATTGATTAACTTGTAGAAAGCTGATTAAGATTAACTATCAGCGTGAAACCCAGAATGCTTTTTTTAGCTGTTGAAAACTTTTCCAGAACTTTTGGTTTTAGATGCTGAATGCAACTGCCCAAACTGCCCAAAATAACTGTATTTTAATATATTTTAAAATATAATTTATTCCTGTGATTAATTTTCAGCATCATTACTCCAGTCTTCAGTGTCACATGATCCTTCAGAAATCATTCTAATATGCTGATTTGCTTCTCAAGAAAAATTTATTATTATCATCAATGTTGAAAACAGCTGTGCTGCTTAATATTTTTGTGGAAAACGTTCTTTTTCAGAATTCTTTGATGAATATTAAATTGAAAAGAACATTTATTTGAAATAGAAATCTTTTGTAACATTATAAATGTCTTTACTGTCACTTTCGATAAGTTTAATGATTGCAGTTTCTTTAAAAACAACAACTATTGAACAGTAGTGTACTATATTCTCATTTCATAGCTTTATATGAAACTTGAAGATTATTACAATTAGAGATGCACCGATATAGCGGCCAATAATCTGTATCGGCCGATAAAAGCAAAATTTCACACTATTGGCTATCGGCCGATAGTTTAAAAACAGCCGATATTCAGGGCCGATATATCCTGTCAATCAAAAGAGGGCAGGAAAATGCACTGAATTTGTGCTTTGTGTAAATAAAATGCTAAGAAACCAGTTTTATGTTCAATATTAATAGTAATTATATGAATAACATTCAGAAAGTTAAGAAATATTCATTTAATCTTCAGAATTTAGTTAATGTGTTTATCAATTACTCTGAAACAAGTTGATAAAATAAGTTGATAAAATGGAGAGAATAAAGTGTTTATTTGCATTTCTTTCAAAATATAGTAATTAAAAATATGATTATTAATTATAATGAAATTATCATTAATTTAAAAGAAGGTATAAAAGGCAGAACCTCCAAACTATCGTTATCGGTATCGGCAGATATCACTCTGAATAATCGGTTATCGGTATCGGTGGAGAAATTTAATATCGGTGCATCTCTAATGACAATCGTTTCCACCCAAAATACCACAGTTTAGAATGATAATAAATAAGGATTCTCCATTCGCAGCCCATTTTACTTAATGTGATGAATAATACGTGAAACAGGATATGAATTAGAAAAAATGTAGAGTGCGGTTTGATTTTATCCAACAGGATTTAATCGGATCATGAAAAGTGGGCATTACATTACTTATGTGTTTGGAGAAGAGAGCTAAAACGTATAAAACAAGAATGGTGACATCAAGGTATTGCATTCCGATAAAATATTAAGAATAATTTTTCTTATTTTGAATAAAATGCACAGATGAATCACCAGGAGTATGTGTTAAAGTGAACAGCATCCATTTTAATTTCATGTTGGTTTTAATAACAGTGGTTTATTGCAGTAATGACTGCAATAGCACCTATGGTATTTTGGTGGGAACTATGGTTACCATGGTGAATTTTCATTAAGCTCCACTTGTCTCATTATAATGGTGATACAGTCTCTGTTAACGCTGCTCTCGAATCACATCCATCATTTCTGATGGTTGAATTCTGCATCAGTGTGTTTGCATCAAATCACTATCCACAATATATTCAAATCTATTTAAAACCGCCTGTTTCCAAACAAAATTTTGCACAAATGAGCCGCAGTGCGGACCATGACAGAAGTTCGAATTGATTGTTCATTCCCTCAACCCATCTTAGCCACTCAATGTGCGTTTATTTCAAAGTATGAAGCGTTTTCAAGAGGATATGTGATCTGCTGCACCAAATGAATTGTATACTTGACCTCTATTTGAAGCCGCTCTGGAAGGTCTGACAACATTCAGAGGCTGACGGCGATCTGAAAAACGAATGTTTAAAGCACATGCCAACAGCACTTCCTCTAAGGAACATTTCCATTTCCTATTACCTGGCCATATTCACGAGAGAGAGACGGCGGTCGTCTAGGCTGTTCATTTGGTGTTTTTCTACCTTCTTGCTTTGGGTTTTTTCCCTTCATTTGGCCCTATTCTCGCCAACGAGTCTGCCAAGTCTAGTTTTGTCAACTTTGCGCAGTCAGGCCCCCGTCTAGTATGGTGGCGCGCTCCGTTTTCATCTTTCACACATTAAATTGGGAATTAAACGTCTGTGGGTTTTATCCTTCAATCTCTCCGGTCTGCCCTCTTACTTTGACACGTTCTTTAATGGTTCGCCTGTGGAATCGCCACCCACCGGGCCCCTTAACGCACGTGTCCAGACGCTTGATGTATGAAGACTCGCACAAATTGGCAATCAGGTGAGGTTGGCTTGGATAGAGGCTCTACTCGCTGGCATCCTGACTCCAATTCCCTTTTCTGGCTCCAGCGTCTGTTTTCACCAGGGCCCTGACAGGTGCTCCTGACAAAATCCATTACCTTTGCAATTACACAATCTCACTTTCCCCCCGCTCACCCTTCTCTACCAGAGACTGCCATCGCCTCGCCTGTCCGTTCGGACGATTGGCTAATTAGGGGAACTTAAGAGGAGGAAACCCACTTTAATTTTCATTACGCCGAGGAGACATCCCGACTGTCACCGCCGAGAGGGACCACTGCCATCAGCGGGAAGAAGCGACGTGTATGACCTCTCTCTTTGACTCTCATTTAGTCTCTCTCTGTCTGTTATGGAGGAATGTGAAACTTTTCATGGTGTAGTTGAGAAATGAAGCATGAGACGCTTCGTTTCGGCCCGGTGGCGATCTCATCTTCAATAAAGAAAGAAGCCCATAAAGGAATAGATGGTCTGAAATGAAAACTTTGTCTTCATTTACCTACCCTCATGTCATTCCAGCCTCATATTATTATTTTTTATTCTGTGAAACAGAAAAGGAGATGTTCGAATATTTGAGCTTCCGTTTTCCCAAAGGTGGACAGCGATTTTCACTCCAAAAAGGATAAACACAGCAAAAAATGAGTCTTTTTGACTTGATATGTTTTCAGAGAATGTATCTTGAATAAAAGTATATTTTGTTTTACTGCACCGTCCGACTTGATGTTTTTCACTTGTTTTTAATACACTCATATTAAAGATACATTCTCTTAATATCTTATGCAGTGTTGCTTCTCAACTAAATATCTAATGTTTACAGGATTTTTAGATATTTTAACTGTAAAATTAAACAGAAACACTCATTAAAGGGTTAGCTCACCCAATTCTGTCATCATTTACTCACCCTCAAATTATACCAAACCTGTATGAATTTCTTCTGTTGAACGCAAAAGAAGATATTCTGGAGAATGTCAGTAACCAAACAGTTGATGGGCCCCATGGACTTCCACACTGTAAAAATTAATTTAATGATTTGTTATCACATTTTTTCTTTTGTCAAATTAACTTAATAATTAACTTAATAATTAATATGGTTCAGATAACATAATATTTTGAGTTTCTGTTGATTAAACCAACCGCCTTCATTGTATTAACTCAAATTTTTAATTTCAATGAACTCAAAATTTTAAGGCAACCAGGTAAGCCAACAATTCTTTTTTACAGTGCATAGTATTTTTTTTCCCATACTATGGAAGTCAGTGGGGGTCCATCAACTGTTTGGTTACCCATATTCTTTAAAATATCTTCTTTTGTGTTCAGCAGAAGAAAGAAATTCATACAGGTTTGGAACAACTTGAGGGTGAGTAAATCATGACAGAATTTTTTTGGTGAACTGTCCCTTTAAGAACAGGAGTTTTAGCAGTGAAAAAGCACAATAAAAGTCATCCATACTTTTTTTTTTTTTTAACTGAAGGCTGAAATTTAAGTTATTTATTGATAACAAATTTCAATTTCACTTGTTTGATTCAAAAATGGCGCCTTTGGATGCAACCTTTAAAAACGTAAAAAAAAGTACAAATTAAATTAATATTTTTTTCCCTTTTTTGGATCTTTGCGAGTAAAAATCATCACCCACTTTTGTTACATGGTAAACAGAAGTTTAGATGATCTCCATTTGTGTTTTACCGAATAAAAAAAACTAATTTTCTCTCATTTTTGGGCTTTAACTGTTCTCTTAATCTCTCTTAACATCACCAAACATCAGCCCTGCGCACATGCCTTTTCTTTTCTGCTTCTATCTATCATAATTCATTTTTGCCTGCAGACAGGAGTTAATAAAAGGCAAGTTCAAAACTGGACAAAATCTGCAGGAGTGAACTTTTCTCATGACACGCGTTTTGAGAGAGGCGGTGAGAGACATGCAGCCAATTAGCGTGATTGCAGATAATAATTTTAAGGTCATCTGAATCTCTTGCTCATTAAACCAGGTCCACCCACAGACAGACCAGATCCGCGGCTACGATAAACACCCTCAACCCCTGCGAAATCGATTCGGCCTGTGCCTGTTCGAGATGTTCGTTTAACGGATGTGAAATTCGACTCGCTAGCTTTTTAAGCATGACTCCGGGGGTCAAAACAAATATCTGAAAGAAAGTAAAACGCAATCAGAATTAAAGCCAATTCTGACATAAATACAGCCTCAGAGTTCTTAAGTTATGAATACAGGAGAAAGCTGATTAAACATCCCTAACCGTAATAAAAACAAAGCTAAGCTAAAATTGTTTTCATAAGCCTTTGCTTTAAGGCGATTAGCCCAAGTTTCAGTCTCTGACTTTTTTTTCCGCCTTTTGTTTCGGTGACATCAGATTTAGGGCATCCGTCATCCTGGACTGCTTCCTGTTGAGAAAGATTAATTGCGTCGCCCCATCCGCGCGTGCATGAACTGCATAATCACCTCCGCTAATGAGGGCTGCCATTTACCGCCACAATTACTGCTATTTTCAAACCCATTCAAACCTCACACCCAAAGGCCAAAGTTTTGGTCAGACCGGTTGCCATGGAGAGATTTTTTTTAATTCCACTTTCATAGAATATATTAATGCGGATCTGATGGTTATTCACACAGGCTTGGGGGTACACTCGCATAAATGTGCTAAAAATAGTGACAATTATGGACCTATGCAGGGCAGAGGATGACGGCCAGAGAAAATGGCTCCCATAGATGTTACATGCTGACTTTTGAGTTGCACGGTAAAGTAAATCATACTAAATTACTCCTGTGCGTTTAGATTCGGCTGCATTAATCTTTGAGAGGAAAAAGAGAGCAGGAAATGTATCTGGAAATAAACTTCCTATTTATCACCCTACAGCGAAGCCGGCGCCTTCGGGGGGGACGGTCCATGTGAACAACCTGAAACAACCTGAGACGGCCAAATCGTTTTCTCTTATTGGAAAACGTTTCATGGCCACAACTATCGCGGCTGTGCCAGCCGGTTCTGGTGCGGTATGATTGGTAAGGTCCAATTCACAGCGTGAATAAGCCTCTCTCTGGCTGATTACATGCTTTGATGTAGTGTCGTGAACACTTTCCAGGCTCACTTCTCTCCCTAGGACACACAAACGACACCCAGACGTTTCATTCAAATTCATGGTGCGTCTCCTCCAAGTTCCGCACAATAATTGAGGGGAAGTCAGGTGAAACTTGCCCGGGGCCAGATTTGAAATGTTATTGAGAAATGACAGATTGTAGCCATCTTTTACCATGGAGGCATTTGCGAATGGACTGCTTGGATCTCTCTGCGGGTCCTTAATTACCTTGGAGGCAGTTAATAGGCAAACTGGTAAAGATAAAGGCACCATACTTAGGTGCTATAGACGCTATTTGTTGAAATAATCAATTTCCCACCATAAACTATAAACATACTCAGTCAATGAACACAAAAATTTACATTCACCAAAAATATATCTGTTATAATATTTCTGAATTTTTTTTCTGAATTTTTGGCATCAACAGGCTAAAAGTTTCCCTTTGCCACCAGATGTATTTGCATTGAATAAGTACATATTAAAATATTAAAATGTGTTAAATGGTAATTAAGATTCAACATTCAGCATGTGTTGAGGAGAATGCTTTCAAAGAAATATCTTAGCATAGAATATGCATTCATTTGGGTCAAAAAAAAAAAAAAAATCATTTAGCGGCCCCAAAACGTATTTGGACGTTTTAATGTATAAGATAACGATATCTGATATTATTCTATTCAATAAAATATTGCATACGCAAGCAAATGATTTACTCAGAACAAACATCTGAGCTATTTTTGATTTTTAGCGGATGTATGAACTCACATTAACTCTCTAATAATCTTTTTTATTTAAAATAAACATTTTTTTGTGATTTTTTTTAATTAAAATGCCACAAGTTTTGAAATTTTGTTATCTAATGCAATGACATTCAGACATTTTTAACCTCCTAAGACCCAGGGTTTTTTTTTTTTTTTTTTTTTTTTTTTTAGAATTTTAGAAAAATTTAGTTTTTTGAATTTAGTGTTTTTTTCATGTCATTACATTGTTTATAGCATAAGAAACAAATGGATTTTTTTTCATTCTATGTCCGCATAAGTGAAAAAAATAAAAAATAAAATAAAATTAAATGTATAGACAAAAACAATAGGATTTTTTTTTCATTCACCAATCAAGTTTTCGGTTTCAGGATTTTTTTTTTTTTAACTTTGTTTAAAGATGATTCTCAAATATGTTATGAAAGACATAACGAAATGAATTGATATACCATTTTACTTTATGCAATATGTGGGTAAAATTGCCATACATGGGTTTTCCCATTCAATGCAATGTATCTAATTTGCATATTAATGTGTTCTTGGAGCAACATGAAACAGAAGTGTAATAATGGGAGTAATATTGGACAACATTTTCATAATAATATCTTATATTTCATAAGAATATTGATATGTAATTTCTTTCCCTATTCACTTGTTGTCTCTCCTAAAATGTCTGATAAACATGATTGAAGTCCTGGTGTCCTCGACTGAGGACATGTATTAAATCAACGCCCTGTTTTGTAACAGAAAGTCATATTTTGATTAGAAACCCCATAACATTTTCCTGAGATGTTGATTTATAACAAACAATTTGAAAATTAGTCATTTTTAAATAACTACAAAATATCATATTTCAATAAGAGTGCTAAATTTGATCATTCAGTCTTTTTTAAAGACCTAGGAGTTCTTGTTGTCCTGGTGAAACCACCACACATTTGATATCTCTGAAAAGCCCTGAATGTGCTCTTTACAGGACATCCAGAATTAAAACTGTGACATGTATGTGTCAGAGAAATTCACTAAAATATAATGTCCTCATATGAGGACAGAGGGACCCAGGAGGTTAAAAGTGTCCAAATACTTTTTGGAACAGCTAAATCTGAATATACATTTTAAAATATGTTTTAAACTTAGGTTTTTAAAGTGCAACAGTACTTCCCTGCACCTGTGTACCTCAGACTGATCTTTGTCTAAACTGTGAAAATAAGCAGATCATCTTACAGGGAAGTACATTAAAATCATGAACAGGGTCCTGATATCGCCTCTGTTTCTCAGCCCTGAGATCTGGGCCGAAACCGAGGTCACGTCTTGCATCTGGTTCCCTTTGTAAGCTACTGAAACCTTGAGAATCTTCCCAGTCCAGACGTCGTCTCAAACCTCGGTCTCGTAGTCCTGCCGTGGTTGTCCCTCTTGCTCCCTTTTCTTCTTCTTCCTTCCGCAAAGGCCGTGAAGACCACAGAAGCAGGCAAAGGTGAACTGAGGCATCGTCTACCTATATCTGGACCTCCACAAATTTAAGAAACCTGCAGAGATAGAAAGAGAGAACAAGAAATGTAGATACCAGATAAAATGATGAATCATTCATACCGGCAGATCCGAGATCAGTGCTCTCCAAGTGAAAGTGAAAAAGAAAAAAAATGCTAGGATTTTTATCTAGATATAGGAATATTAAGTTTTTGGGGAGGGAAAGAATTTGCATACAATTAAATTATTTGTTTTAGAACCAAGAAATTATGCAAATCAGGTAACAACATAAACAAAAATCAGTGCTGAATGCAATTTCGAAAACTTATAATAATAATAATAATAATAATAAGTTACATTTATATAGCGCTTTTCTTAGCACTGAAAGCGCTTTACATATGGAAGAGGGAAATCTCCTCAACCACCACCAATGCGCAGCATCCACCGGGATGATGAGACGGCAGCCATTTTGTGCCAGAACGCCCACCAAACACTAGCTTATTGGTGGAGAGGAGACAGGGTGATGAAGTCAATCATTATATATGGGGATGATTAGGAGGCCACTATGATGGACAGAGGCCAATGGGCAAGTTTGGCCAAGATGCCAGGTTTACACCCCAACTCTCTCCGAAGGACATCCTGGGATTTTTTTTTTAACCAGAGAGTCAGGACCTCAGTTTAACATCTCATCCGAAAGACGGTGCTTTTGATGAACTTGGCGATGAAAGTAGTCTACACTAGTGTTGTCAAAAATATTGATATTTCGATATGTATCAATACTGAAATATCTGAAATGGTTCCAATACTCCTTTTCTGCGGTACCAATACACCGATACCAGCTGCGTGTTCTCGCTCTCTCTTCTGTCCGACTTTTGTCTCTCACTCACTCGTCTCATTTGCTCGGGATGAATAGTTCTTGTATCGGCATAATTTTAGTAATTCACGCAGGTTTCACGCTCACACTACTGATCTATATAAGTGGCGCTCACATAAAACCACCTCTCAAACAGCTCGCGAGTACCAAATGCTGTATTCTGCAAGCCAGGCCAGTAGGTGGCGGTCACTTTGTAAAGAAACACTATGCGGTACGCGACTATAGACTGAACAGGTAATATGCATGCACACGTCATCACCGTTTTCACAAATTTGTGTTTTTGTAGTTTACTCAGAGACAATAACGGTATCGTTTTCAAAACTTTGCATTTTTAGGCCCACAAAACGCTGTTGTCGGCCAAAACGAATAAAAAGTTTTCTGTTTTTAGTTGAAAACGGTGTCATGTAAACGGACTCTTAAAGTGACAGCAGCCTAATAAACCTGCTGGTGTCTGTCATGTTAATCAAAGAACAAAAGATAAAGAGAAAATCACTCGCTACTCTTGACTGAATAACTTTTGTAGCTTTAAATGTAAGCATTAATCTGTATTTAATTTTTACAATGAAAACTATCCAGTGTTTATCGATATTTCTCAAGGTATCGTATCGAAGTTGGAAATTTCAGTTTTGTGACAACACTAGTCTATGGAAGTGCTGTACTAGCACAGAAAGAGCTTGGTTAAACTGGATTGTGAATTGGTTAGTGAATAAGACTTGCTCTGAAATACCATTAGCAAAAGAGTGAATTTGCCACTTTATTCTCTCACAAAACAAAGCTCGATAAACGTTGGACATCGTGCGCTGAAAATGCAGCAGTCTCTCAATTATAAAGTTCAATAACATAATTCTGAAGGGCCATAATACAGGCAAAACGCGCAAAAGCAGCATCTCAGCGTGACTGGCGCGTTATCTGCACTGCATTGTTTCAGGCTGTAGGTTTGCTTGTGTTCTGCAGAGAAGAGATTACATGCTGAATGCATTTCGGACTCGACTGGCTGAGCCGAGCGGCTCACGCGCTGATGAGCTTCCTGTGAGAGGACAGGGCGAAATCGCAGCTATCATATCCTGTGCAGACTGCAATTAACTCAAGTACGGCTTTTGCTCTGGGAATTGAGACGTCTGAAATCTTGAGTCTTAAGCCTCGCGGAAGCGGGAAGGTCAAGCACCGCACACGTGCATGTGAATATGTGGACACCGGTGGTGTGTTCATTTATAGACCCCTTCAATAAGAGTCTATATCCCACCACATATGGTAAACAGCCTTGTGCATGCTTATGCATTTGAAAGGTGCTGGGAAATTAGACCGTGTGTCAAGATGGGCAATTGGACATGGACAGAAAAGCAATATGGCTGGGGTGGACTGCGCTGAATGGATTTGACTTTGCAGAACCGTGGATGGTCCCCACGGTCCCATTAGGGTACTTGCCACTAATGGTTGAGGGCACTCCAGTGATGAGAACTACACGTGTAAGCACCTTAAAGCCACTAAACCACAAGCACCCGCGTCCCAGACAAGCACAGGCCTCCATTTGCACTCCTAAGGGTCCCTGGTTTAGTCAAACAACTCATGAATTGGTCAAACACTTTGTAATGACGCCACATCAAACGTGCTGATGACAATTTTTTTCTTTTGACAAAACACACACACACACACACACACACACACACACACAAAGGGCCTCATTCATCAAACACAAACAGAATTAATTTCTCCATAAATTATTTTTCATAAATTATTTTAAAATTTTTAAATCAATCGTAAACCATTCTTATGTAATTTCTCGTAGCCACGAAATCTTTCGTAAAACGGTTACAAAAATTGACAATTTAAAGAAAACTTCATATTAATTGATATGTTTTACATTTTGTCACATAAACAAAATTACATTACGACATATATACATACACACACACACATATATATGTATATATATATATGGGTCAATGACTGATGGGTCATTGTTTTTGTCCAAAGGCCTTAATAATAATAAAAAAACAAAGATATGACATCCAAAGTATGTAAGGTAGTACAACTAGATCTCTTTTATTGAATCCAAAAGGTTTTAATTATATTTTGCTACATATAAAGGCATTTTAAAGATTTTTAAGTGTCAAAAGGTCATTCGGTTTAACCGTCCAAAGGCCAATACAGCCATTTCATTTGTGATTAAAATATCTTAAAATGTAATAAATGTATATATTTTTATTCTGGCATGATTTTATAACATCATATATCAACATAGTGCAAAATGGTACTAAAATTATGTGTATAAGTCGTTGCTTTGTTATGAGAAAGAATGTCCGGAAAAATTAATTTCACTGATGTCATTCGGAGTAACCAATATAAAGGGACCATTTTGGATCAAGTCATGCGGTCAATATCATGTGACAAGATGTGACATCATTCAGACACCTGCAAAGGACCACATGGTCATGAAGAAAAGTAACTAACTCTTTCTTAACTATTGAAAAATTCATGTTTTCACTTGCTCATACTCATGTCCCGCAACATCAGGTCATTTGGTACAACCGCTATAAAACATTAAAAATGTTGTAATATTTTAAAAACTTGTACTAAATATAAAATGTTTGATTGTCCTTTTGCTAGCAAGCTAGCAAATTAACTAGCAGCATAACTATAACGATAACAGCAGAGAGAAATGATATCTTTGGAATCAATTTCAGAACAATTTTTTTGATGAACAATAAAAATATTGACAGCCAATCAGAATCCATCCTGCTTTAAAGAGCTCGAGCATTTAAAGCAGCAGACGACCTAATTAAAATGGCAGAGGACATTTTACACTGATGTGGATGCTAATATAGTTATCGTTATAGTAATCATTCTTAGCGTGAATGGGTCTTTACACAGACTATTTTTGTATCCATTATGACCTCGTATTCTAGATAGTAGTCACCTTATGAAATCAAAATTAAAATTTCATGTTTTTTTTATCCAAAAAGAGGGGGAAAAAACGATTTGAGAAGATATTTTAAGCCAACACTAAGCATTCCTCGTGGAGTTCAGTTCAAGGCTAAAGTCCAAGTAAATGTGGCACGTCTGTGATTATTTTCAAATCGAGGTCAGTTCGGCAGGGCTTCTGGGAGAGCATCTATGCGCACGGCCCTTGAGTGGCACTCGTAGCGGTTTGCGAATTGAGTGGAAAAGCGTTGGTTGCTGAGTTCGCAGTTGAGGAGTGTTATTATTGTCAGGTGGAGTTCTGTAGCTACAACAAAGCCGGGCGAAGCCGCAACAACGAACGAACTTAGCAAAAATACGCACGGAAAAACCCAGAGACAGCTACGCCGTGCTTTTATCTGACAGATGAGGACTCACACATTGACAAATTAGGCAGGTCTTCATGGTTTCCTGTCTGCGCACACACACACACACAAAAAAACCCTCCAGTTCTGACACTGCTGGATTTTTATTTGTCCAAATTACTTCTTTCAGTTATTCCCCCAGGTAGCATCGCCACCCCTGCCCTGATCACAATAACAAGCAGAGGTGATATTGCGCCTGGGAGGAAATAAAACATTAACATTTCACTCTCCCCGCACCGCTCCCAATGAGTCTAATTAAGAGAGGGAAGCTGGTGATAAATACTGCAGGCTTCGTTAAAAACAGCCTGACTCAGCAGACGGTCATGGCGGTTTGGCGCTGTGCTTTTGACGCTCGGGTAAAACTGCCAGCCACGGGGACAAAAACCAGCCACAGTGCAACGGGGGGCTTGCAAGCCTACAGACACAGTGCCCAAGGGCACAATGTGTGTGTGTGACAGCGAGAACGAGAGAGAAAAGGAAAGAATCATGGATTATTGTCAGTATTGTGCAGGCTTGCCACTTCCTGAATGCTGTAATGTCATACTTGTCAACGAGAAGAAAAAATGTTTCTATTCATCGCCAGCTACATATCTAATTAGCCCATCACAAGCGTGACTGCACTCCGGGACTCAATGCTAAGTTCATTACGAAAATGGATTCACGATAGTTGAGGTGCTAGTTTGTGCTGGCAGAGAAGTGAAACATAACGCACAATGATCCACAAAAACACTCTAGAACAAGGAAACGTGCTGTGATGGTGCTACGATGCACGACATTTTAATGGCTACAATCAAATTACCGATGTACATTAACTCGTCTCATTTAGAAAACGCACACATTTACATGTTCTGATTATTAACGAAAAGGTTTTTTGTATACTATAAGAGATTGAGGCACTCTAACCGGAAGCGATAAATACGACAATTTGTCAGTTGCTTGCAGGGTTGCCAGGTTTTCACAACAAAACCCGCCCAATTGCTACTCAAAACTAGCCCAATTGCATTTCAGGCGGGTCCCCCGGTAAAAATCACATTCTGGGGGGTAAAATACGCTTTTTTGGCAAGGTTCCCCTGGTAAAATTCGCATTCCAGGGGCTAAGTATCATGTTATTTGGGGTCGCTTCAACCCGCGGACATGAAAAACAACCCGTGGCAACAGTGTAAAAGTAGCCCAATTGCACGGGAAAACTGCGTACTTGGCAACACTGGTTGCTTGGTTTATTTTTTTCTGGGTAACCACGCCCACATCAATATCATTAGTCTAAAATCCAGATCCACCTAAATGTATATCAAACATCAGATATATTCTGGTCAGGATTGTGCAAAATGAAGAATTTAAAGTGAGACAATTCTTAGATAATGAATTTTGTTTAACTCTGAAGAGGACATATTAATTTTCTAATATAATAATTAACATATACATTTTTAATTCACAGGTTGGTATAAGAATTGAATTGTCCACACTCTACAGGAGGTTAAATTCGAATTTTGGATGACAGGAAGTGGAATTGGGAAATGAAGTTCCAAATAAAGTTCCTAGTCCACAAATCTGTCTGTAAGGCCAATAAAACCTTCAAACAAAGTTTTCTTGACAAACTTTAATTTTTCTTGTTAAAAGTGACACTTTTTGGGGTTATATGAATTTCTTTGAATTTCAATTCTAGTTACCGTTTGCTACCTCAATTCAAATTCAGTAACTCAATTTAACTCATTTAAAAACTACAAATGGTTTACAACCCTGACTGGCTGTGATTTTTTGCTTCAACTTTGAGATGCCATTTTTTTTTTAAAAAAACATCAACATAAAATGGCATTTGCAATTGATGTATTCATGTAATTTGCGCATGAAATTCAACAAGAAAAAATGAGTGGGATTTGATCTTATCTATTGGGAATTGAATGGATTGTGAAAAACAGGAGGTTGGTGGGGAATGGTTGAAAAGCCAAATTACCTGAAAGAAAAGTCATTTTAGAAGAGCAGTGTATTAAATAAAGAAATAATTGAATTTGTATTTCAATTACTTAAAGCTTTAAACATGCTTGGTTAGGACAGTTGTAAACTAAAACACTTCATAAACCTTTCAGTTGGACTGCCCCCATGTGGCAGGATGGTTCAAAATCTTCTCAGTCCACAACCTTCAGTTGAGCTTCCACTCTGTACCCAATGGCTTTGAACCCTATGTGACATGGCAGAAGAAAATCACATAGGAATAGAAAGCCATAAAACACAGCAGTGACCAAGAGAGACCGCCAAGACACTCCAGCCATCCCATCATCCTTCCTTCCTTCCCGACCTACACCTTCCCCACCTCAGAAGCCCTCCGGAGAGACTCTCAATCACTCTCTGTGTGGCACTGACAAGCCGGCTGAACGGACCAGTGGTCCTACAATCCCTCAGCATCGGTCTGTCTACAGCAGAAAGGAAATCCAATGTGGGTTTAGCTAGATGTGGCGGCATCAGATAGGACCACAGGCCGGAGCGCTCACAGGAAGACCATAAGCACAAGCTGCAAAACATGAAGAGTGAAGCGTCTGATATCTGCTCCTTGGAGTAAGTAACTCCCTGAATGTCAATTCCTCAGGGAGAGTTTTATATTTCCTGACAGACAGCGAAGGAGCCAAGTTAGCATTGCTTTCCAAGCCTTAGCAAAATTTTAATATTCTCTGTTCAACCTGGCTTTGTTTTCACTACCTTTTTAAGAGAAGTTGCAAAGCCTACTTATGAGGCAAAAAATATAAATCCTATAATAAATTATTAACCATCATAACTGGGATGACTCAACCCACCGCTAGCAACAAGCATCAGCATTTCATTACTGCCTTGTTGTTTGCTTCTAAAGCACAATGACCTTGTTTTAGCTTTTCAGAAGACTTAAGTACCGTAGAATTAGACCTTGTTTTCTATTGAAGTCACCGTGAGCCTATTTTACTTTGTATTTATGATTTAAATACACAACTTAAAAGAGAAAGAATTGGGGAACTAATTCAGGAAGTGACTGTATCATGAAAGTGGGTGTTGCAAATTGGTGGTTGAAGGAGTTAAAACAAAATAGGACTTTGGTGATGTCAGCCAAAAAGGAAAGACGTTTCAGAGGCGTAGCATGTGAATACATTTTGACAAAGAAAAAAACACCATATTTTTTTACCATATTTTTCTTCAAATAAATGCAGCCTTAGTGAACATAATCTTTTCAATCTCAAACTTTTGAACATTTGATGGATGGATGGATGGAAGGATGGAAGGACGGACAGACAGACAGATAGACGGATATAGAATAGATTGGATATTTGTTGGAGGAACGGCTTAATCCTCACTTCCTATTCAGCATGGGAGTTCCTTTTGACTTTGTGAGCTCCACAGAAAGACAGAAAGAATAGAAGAGGGTAAAAAAAAAAAACAGATTTAAGTCCTTCCCTGCCTTCAACATCCTGGGGGAGATAGGTTTGTGCAGAAGGGGGATCCTAAGCTGATTTGTGCCATTATCAAGATCTCTGTGGCAACAGACAGTAGTCTTATTTATTTATTTCCCTGGAAGACAGAAAGATAAGCCACGGTTTTCCAGCCGTGGATGCGAGGGACGAAATCCGACAGCTAATCCTAACGGTCAACAGAGAAACAAAGTTTGACCACAAGCCTATTACCGTTGTCTTTCTCTATAATTTAAAGCCATCCATCTGATCCCAGAGCTCTCCGTCTCGCCGGGAACGTGGGCTAAAGGGCACGCGGGAACGATGTGATATACAGTTATGGGTCGGCCGTGATAAATTTTATTACCCTCTTTCTAGCCACTGATCAAATTCCGGCATGAACAACATCATGTTTCGATCAGGTTATCGGTCGTTTCGAAAAAGATCCACAGAGAGGGCAATTGATTGGTTTTCTCTCGTGTGCGTCAGTCCTTTCAAAACGCAATGAAGGGGAATGAACGAGCAAACAAAAAGAAGTCAATCTCTCTCCTTCCGCAGATCTATTTGGCTGGTGAAGAATGAAATGGACGGCGGCCAGAAAAGCACCCTGAGAAAGGAGAAAGTGTCTGGTTAAAAAGTGAGGGAGAGAGGCCATTGATCAGTGGCGCAGATCTGTCTCAAACCTGTCTGAAAAAAGAAAGAGCGATGGAAAGGAAGATAGGGGGAAGGGGAGAGGAGAAGTGAGTCATACTCTATCTCAAAAAAAAAAAAAAAAAAAAAAAAAGTTATAATGAAAAGCCACACTGTTTGCAAATGCACTGAGGCGGTAAGTTCCCTTCCTCTGAGTGTGTATTAAGGTTAAGACTACTCTGGAAATTCAGTCGACAAGCTCTTGAATTCACTTCTCTACAAAATACACACAGATAAAAGCATTTGGGAATCCACAGGCTGCTTATGCTTTCAGCACAGGGATCTTGTCTCCTGGAATAGCATCTCACCGTCAACAGCAACAACTTGCACCTTGACAAAATTAGAATATATTATTGAAAAAATCTACAAAAAACTAGAGTATATAGAGTATAAAATATGCAATTTAGTGGCTTCCCAAGAGCCATCTGAATAAATTATTAATAATTACATTTTAAAGAATTGTAAAATTCTTAAAAAAAAAAAAACAAACAAAAAAAAACATTCACACATTGTCACAAAATGTAAAAAGCTAAATTAAATTAAATCAGATAAATTAACTGTCAAAAAGTCAAAAATATGATTTACTATGACCAAATCAATCAGAATACAATCAATCAGAGTGCCATTTTAACAATTTTTGAAAAACCCACTTCAGAAAACAATTTGCATAAGCAATGAAAATTGAAGGGGGAAAAAACAGACCTTTCCTCTAGCTGTGATGTGTGTTCCTGGTTAATTTGCTGGGACGCACATCCTCCCTTCCGCAAGCCTCCAAAAAACTACACCAAATCCTCTCAAAATTCAAGGTTTTCTATGAAAACGCAACTCTTTACTCTCTCCGGTTTCCTCCCATCCACCTCCCAAACCTCCATCTCACCGTCCACAGGTGAGCACGGACAGCTGGCCAACCCCTCCCTCTTGGCCTGTGTGAAAAATGGAAGACCGGGATTTGGGCGGAGGGGGGAGGTAGGAAAAAAGCTTTGGTTGTTCAAACACAAAAAGCTGGGCAGGGAAAGAGGGACAGGAGCCGGACAGAGGCAGTGTTTGTGGAGGTGGTATCTCGCTGAGGCATTTGAGGCACCAGGGGGGCCAGGTATTACTATCCATCACTGCCCTCAGCCCTCTCACGCTGGGTCCTGGCCCCTGTAACAAAGCCTCCATTCAAGACACTTACAGCGCCGTTTTTTTACCCTTCCTTCTCTTTTTTCCCCTTCCCTTTTTTTCAGAGGAAGAGAGCCCAACCAAACTGCTCTTTGTGAAGGCCACCGGTGGTCAAAACTAGCATTGTAAACGAGCGCTACCTGTCCGTCTAGGTTAAGTCGATGAAGTGGCAGCAAATAAGAAGCCACGGGGTGCAATGTCCTCTTTCAGATCTGACCTTAAAAACACAAAACTGTATTTTATGCTCCTTTAGCGTAACTGGACTCAACAGCTCCCTCTAGAGGAGGACAAGAGATATTCAGATCCTGTCTAAAGTGAACATTCAGGGCTTTGTTGAAGTTTTTGTTACTTATTTAGCACACACATTTTACCGCGGCAGTTTATTTATACCAGCGCTATAATTCTGCTGTGGCAACCTGCAGTTTAATGTGTACCTCAAAGGAGCAATAGAGAATCTCTTAAATTCAAATTCTTGGTTCCTCTTCCTCACTCAGAACTGAGTGGGAAATTTACATATATATAGAAAACAAGAAAACAAATATATGTATATATAAATAATGTTTTGCTATATTATCATATATGTATGTATATATGTATGTATGTATTTGTTTTCTTGCCCACACTTCTGGCCTATGTGGGGGAACCATAGCCATTGCTGCCAAGATTGATAATATTGATTGATAACAATATATATTCAACAATATTATATTTAGGACGATATTTGATCATGTTTAATAATATTTGTATAATATTGAAAATATTAAATAACTTATATTTAAAGTTATATATTTCATTATAAATTATAATGTATTAAATAATGTATTTTTCAAAAATGTAACCATTTATCAACAAAATTTAATATAAAGAAATTCTGAAAATGAAAAAATATATATAACTAATTATAAAATTTATCAATAATAATATGTAGTTACAAACAACATTTATGTTTTGCTAAAACATTTTAAAGCATGTAATACTTGGACTAATAAGGACTGACTTAATTTGCATATTTCATAATATATAAACATTTTTGCCACAGATGTTTGAATCAGAAATTGTATTAAAACGTAATGAGAAGCAGGTGTGAAACTGTCCTACCACAATATGTAGAAAACAAAATATAAAATTAAACTTGACATAATCAACATAATACACATACACACACATAGTTCAGTTATGAAACTCTTCCGAGCAGCTGATTGGTTCTCTTAAAGCAGACCGCTTTGGCCAATCGATCTGTATGTTCTATCTATGTAACCTATTTATTTCTGTCCCGAACCGGCTCAACTCAGTGCAGTGCGCCATAAGAATTTTCCTAGCCCTCCACCCTCCCCAGCACCACCTGCCTAAATGTGCTCTCTCTCTCTCTCTCTCTCTCTCTATATATATACATATATATATATATATATTTTTTTTTTTTACTGTGTTGCTGATGTAAACCAGTCCTAGTCAGAACCTACAATCACTGTGTTACTAGCACAAATTACAAAACTGCTAGGCCACTATAACCTTGCGGAGCAGCACCAGGATATGGCAAATTGATCTTTCACAGGATTAAGCAGAGCGGGGAATGAAAGAGAGATAGACAGCACGAGAAAGAAAGAGAGAGAGAGGGGACTCTCAATTTGGTCTTTGTGCTGCCCAGCACTACAGAGCAGCTGCCTTCAGCATGAGCTCTTTTGAGATGTGCACAACCCTATTGATAAAACGGCATGTAATTATATACACACTTCTTATAGAACGGCTTAACCGCTACTCCTTAATAGTCACAACATAATTATACAGTCCCATTTATCAGGCTTACTAATCATATGGAAAGATCCTGGCCCACATAGTACAGCTCTCCGCAGAGAGCGCATTCAAAACGAGAAATCTAAGTGGCCGCTTGAAATGAGGAACTCAAAGGGAGGAAAATGTGGATGTAAGCCTATTTCTGCCTCCTGTGGAGACCGTCTGAGAT